>CM053644.1:9895638-10021907 GCA_028654395.1 Scutellaria barbata
CAACATACTATGGTATGTGAGGGAATGAAGTAAAAGATAGAGCGATAATATTCCATTTAAGTACACTTCTTCTCCTTTTAAGTTAATAAATAAATAAGGCCTAGGTAGGCAATGCATTGTAATAAGGAACTGTTAAAGACATTGTGGTTTAACATGTCTGTATGAGAAGCAACTTTAAACAGAGGGTGTAATACTTGGAAAAGCCTCTCAACCAAGATGCATATGTCACTCCATTATTATCAGCTAGCCACTCTTTGGAATGACACTCATACTGTTGATTTCATGATAGTGTAACATTTATCATTAGATAAATGATCTAAAAGCTTTACCGGGCTTCTTATTTTTATTGGATTATAGTGAAGTCATGAAAATACCAGTGCAAATATCAATAAAATAACTTTTGTACTGATATTCTTTTTCTAATGTTGTGATCATTTTGATTTTCATTGCTTGAAATGTTGCTTTCTTTCTGAGACTGCTGATTAGACCCTATCTAAGCAATCTTTTGTGTTTTTCTAGGACTAAGACACTGTAATTTCAAACTAAAAGTTTAACCATTTTATTAGAAGACACTAGTTTTCTTTACTTTTTCCTCATGACAAATCATGACCCAAAAATATAGCATAGAATTTAGGGAGCACGAACACAATGAGAAATTAAAGATAATACTTTAAAATATTGGTGTAGCACTAGTAAAAAGAAAACTGTTACTCATAAATTTTGTGTGCATAAAAATTCTTAGAGAAGTGTAAGAAATTGAAAGGTGACCTTTGGCTTCACTTCACTACATATAATCTGTATGATGTCAAATCAATGTTATGCATTCTGAATATTATTGACACTCATACTGTTTATATGGAACTGTTGGTACCAATAATATAATACTTTCAACATTAATCTGTAACTTGTTACAAGATTCTCATTCTAACAAGATAATGCATACTAAGAATATAAAATTTCTGACAAAATTTGACACTGGGATGATAACTCTTGGAACAATAAGTACTTGACGAAAGCAGTATTCTGAATTATAAACTAGAAATAAATGATCAATAAAAGTATATACACAGAACTTATACCTGTGGCGTATCCCCGAGTCGATTCCCCAAAATCGTATATGAGGAGGTATTTCCACATGATCTAATACTTCAGCAGGCTATTTGGGACAAGGAAATAATGTTTTCAGTCTTATGCTAAATTCTACATTTTATGTTAGATATGGTTTACATGATTTTCACCTGACACAGCATGGCTAAAAGTTTATTTGCTTCACCACATGCAGAAGCCATCTGATCCATCACTCCGCAAGGAGCACCAACAACGTAATTCTCAACCTATTACATGTGAGCTTTAATTGATGTTAAAAGGGAAACATGTGTAGGTAAAGGAAAACAAAGGACCACAACAAGTAAAGTAGCTAGCCTTTTGGCAAAGCAAAGCAAGATCTCTTGGTGCAATATCTAATCCTGCAAAAATTGAAGAAAGCCAATCAAACAGAAAGTTCATTGATCTGACAGAAAGGGTTAAAGAGTAATCCTCAAGGACTGCAGATATGTCTTGGTGATGATAGGTCCTATCGATCTAAGTCAATTGTTTAAGAGTAGGATTTCTTCTGAATTGTGTAAATAATAGGAACTCTTCAATCTATCGTGTTAAGTGAGAATAATGTTTGTGTTAAAGCCATCCACTTTGACATGAAAAGGTCAATTGCTCTTGAAAATCACCATCATTGCAACTCTAGAAACATGAGCAAAACCTTGATATAGTTCAGGGCTAGAAACTACGTGGTTCATATTGATTATGACTAATATAATGTATTTTTGTGTTCACTAGTATCTAATGAAATAGCACACAATTGTACCATGAGAAGCAGCCACCGCAGACATTGTTGCAACTTCTATGGCAGCGGAAGATGATACACCTTTGCCCTCTGGGACACCAGAAATTACCTGTAGTATCATGTATATTCAACATTATTGATACTTCAAATTTAAAACTATATGTTATGAGGTCAAGCTTTAAAGAGCAGGAAATAAAGCAAAAGTAGCTACATTCTAATCACCTCCAGCATAATGCAACCAATTGACACAACTAAAAGTTTGTTTCCTATAAGACAGTGGTCTATTTGAACCATTCAATGAGATTGATTTGTTATGCTCAATTAGAACCCCAGCCTGTGATGATCAGTGATTCTCAAATTACCAATTTTATAATCCATCATCAAGTCTAACTCCTTATGCTACCACATATATTACGTGAACTATTTTATGATTCCAACTATATGGTAATGAAGTCACCCAAACACTACAGGATAGGAAGGACAGGCAGAAAATATTTTGTATTCAGCCTGGGCACCTTTTTTTTTTTTTAATCATTAAACCGATTATCTTATATTTAATTCTATTTCCCTGCTCTTTACACTATCACTGTTGCTGGTAAATTATTCCCTCAGAAGCATTCTTACCAAACTAAGATATCACTTTCAGTTAGAAGTAGTCACCCCAGACAATATATAAGCAAGAACATTTGCATGGATATAACTTTTCACTTTATTGTGGATGAAATGTGCTTTTCCTTTTACTTCAAATCACTATCTTTGGACAATGGGAATCAATATATTGAAAGAATCTTTTAAGAAATTATTTCAATAAATTGATTCCCATTGTCCAACCATAGTGATTTGAAGTAAAAGGAAAAGCACATATCACGATCTAATTTGATTTGAGTTTATTCCAGTTTCTCTTGAAAATAGTAAACATAAAAACAAATTAATCAATATCATAAACGGATTCTTTTAATGGTGTAATTATATAATTAAGTAATAAGTATTCTTATTATTAATAAAGAAGAGTACCATACGTAATATGAAAATGAAATAAAACATAGAGTAATTTTTATGTTCTTTGTATGTCATTATATTTTTGAATATGTGTGCCATACACGATCACTTGATAATATTTACTGGTAAAAACTAATAGTTAAATACTTAATGTTAGTTATGCATTTACAAATATTTTAAGATACTCTAAAATATTTTAATTATTTAAACAATTGAATACAGTATATAGGTAGTGGGATACAAAATTTCAAAAGTACAATAATAGTATAAGTAATGAAATTCTATTGTAAATTTAGAATCATATTAGTCATAATGTGGTTTTTATTGATGGACAGAGACATTTATCAATTGATTTTCATAAATTTTCTTTGTAATCAAAGTATAAGTTCACCACGGAAATCAAGATATATGATTAGACATGACGCAGTACCTCAAAAAGCTCATTTGCTTTTCTATACAGAAAGTAATATTGTGATGTTGAGATGTAAGAAAGAGATGATTGTACTAAGAAGCATTTATGCTATTATGACAACAGATCTTAATTTTTTTCTCTATTTGTAAATCATAATTTATCTACATGATTAGCAAATTGAAAGGATTAATTGACTATGACAGTAGTTCATCAAAAGCCACAAATTAAGATCTATGGAGCATCAAATGGAGAATACCTTACCAGTATACTAATACTGTCCACAAATTGAACACCCAATTCAGTCATCAATACCAGAATCGTACCAGCAATATATGCAGCCCACCTAGGAAGGAACCACAATAAAATGACAAACTAAATTTTATACAACAAAATAACATAAAAGTCAAAAGTAACCTTAACAAAGCAAAGAAGATTACTTCTGTGATGGGTCCTTATAAAAATACTGTCGTGCTTTCTCATATGAGATAGGGCGTCCGTCTTCCACAAAATCAGACAAGTCCATGTCGAATGTAGGTGCTCTGTTACTTAGTTCTGAGCCAAATGATACCTGCATCCAACAAATTATCATGTTTTATACTTCACTTTATACATTAACAGTAGCTATAAAAGCACAAGATTGATACATGTTTATGTTATCAAGATTGAAAAGTTTAGTTATTTAAGATGGTTTATCACTTGAAAAAGTTCATGGCTACATACAATTTGGAGTACTGGGTTCAAGGTTTGTCCTTTATTATGTTGTCTGGCCTGAGCATGTTTCCACAACCTGTGTTTGTCTGGATGACTCTTCTGAATGGCAACATGGCAAGCCTCTCTTATAGGCATCTGCCAGAAAAAATCACAAAATATATTTGCAAATTACCAACGAGCAAGTCAGTTTGGGGATAAAGAATGACTGATTATCTGGATCAAAGGATCATAACATGCAAAACAAAAGCACCTGCAGGACTAAGCTTCCAGAATAATCTGCAATTCCTCCCATCACATCTAACCTCCCCGGAGCTCTAGCTACGATAATTTCTTCCTGCAACACCAGATAAGGAACAGAAACATGAAATTGTGAAAATGCAGTATGCCACTTACAAGAAATGTCAAGGACAAACAATTAGACATAACCTATGCAAAAAGAAAGACTAGAGTGGGGATAAATAGATACTTATTTAGTATCACTTCCTGGTAGAGATGGATAAAATCAAACAATATTCTAGATCAATGAAAGCTTCTCATGTTGCGACTTTTGAAATCAATTAAAGTGAGCTTGCAACAACTTTGTCATCTAGTAATCGAGAAAATGTACATCCATAAGAAAAAAATCATTCTTGGAAATGATATATGAATGAATGTAACAAAACACATTAGTGCATAACCAAGTTCAATTCAGTCACATAGTTAAAATCAAATTCTTTTATTAATCATCTTTTTGATGTTAAACATGAGATGTATACTTTTTCAGGCATTAAATGGCTAATCATACTAGGTCATAATATCTCCTGCAGGTTAATTGCTTACTCCCCATGGGACATTTAGTGTTGAAAATTAAATCTTAGTTCCTTGATAAAACCAATACTTTTCTTTCACTTTTCCTTTCTGTTGAGTCCCTATTTAATAAAAAGAATGACATTCTCCATTAGATACCAAAAATTTTAATAACAAGGGAGCAACATAGGGATTTTTTCATCTTCCCTTCCTATACCAGTATAAACAAACGTTTTATAAAGGAGAACATAGTGAGGGAATTGATATGTAGTAGTTATGTGTCTACTCTTTGTCAACTTGCAGATCTGCTCACCAAAGGTTTAGGGCATATAGTGCTTGAAACAAATTTCTCCAAGCTGGGAATGAAGATATATCCATTGACCAGCTTGAAGGAGGAAGAGTCATTCATTAGCAACTTAATCAAAATATTATAGCTGAAAATACAGAGATGGTGGAACCACACCCCCCCCCCCCTCCGGAGGATACGGTGATTAGGCATTCCATTACTTAAGATGTAAAATAATTCATCTTTTGATCTTAGAAAAAATGTAAACACAGACTTGTCATGTCTAAAAAAATACATCAACAAAAAACAGAATTCTTCCAGTTCCAGAATATATGCATTTAAACAGCCAGAATTGCACCAAAAATACCTCCCAGTTAAACATGGCAAACGCAGCAAGATTTTCTCGTGAGTGATGCTTGCTACTATTATCAGTGCTTCTTAAGGCATGTATTTCTGCCAAGCTCCGTAAGAAACCTATTGTATCTGAAAGACCATGATGATCTCCATGCAAAATTTCGAAATCTCCAGTCCTTCACATTTAGAATAATAGAAAAAGGACGTCATAATACTGTCAGGCAATCAATGATTGAGAAAAAAAAAGTACATCTGGTAAAAATATAGATGCAAAGACAAAAGATTACTCTTTAATGTTAGTACTCTGCATAATCTCATCCGGCAATGGTGTGCGGGAGTTAAGTGCAGTTTGTGCAAGTGCATACCACTCAGGAACATCTATATCTTTCCCAGATACTCTCTGAAGTTGATACCCAAGGACAATGGCATCCTGCAGCCTTCTTGATCCACTAGGCTACATCCGAAAAGAAGCCTAAAGAAGTGAGAAAGATATACTGAAAAAGCATAGAAATTTGTACCAGGAGAACTAGTAAATCCACATTATAGAGCATCATAACATTGTTTCTTCACAAATCATAACTCCAAGAGACTACCAGAAAACATTATTTTCATAATGCTTTCCTTCTAGTTCCTAGCAACTTCAATATCTTTGGGTACTAATCTGTCTAGTGTATTTCTTGCATCAAATTTCAATTATATTATAGCTCTAGAATACCATTTCCAAATATACTGAAGATTATATATAATGCAAAAGCTACAAGCAATCAGAGATGCATATGAAAAGAGGAAAGAATGATTATAAAGGGTCTCAAATGTAGTCTACCTTAGATGAAATAGGATTTTTCCCTGAAGCTGTGTCCTGAAGTATATGAGCAACCACCTTTCAATTCATTAGGACACTGAACATGTTAGTTGAAGCTACACAAACCTGAGAGTTCTAAAATACAAACACGCCAAAGAATATAACATTATTGTGATAAAATATTTCAAATAAAGTTACAGATGATCATTTTGTATAGGCATCATGAACTTACTCATGTATAAAGCTCAGCATCAAAATAAAAAATATAAACTACCTAAAACACACTCTAAAAGTCACAGGGAAAAGTTCAAATGAAATAACTTAATATAAAAAATAAAGTAAATAAAATAGGGATGTTGAACAAGTGAATAGAAACTGAAGTGTTAAGAGTAAAAAGATTTGTGAGGCACTAGAAGTATACTCATTAAAAGAGTTTTGCTAAGGTATAGGTGCAAATTCTGGAGCTGTAGATGAAAACTCATAACTGGGATCTAAACAATCAAATAGGGACGATCATCTGCTTTCCAGCAGCAAAACCGAACCTAAAAATTTGTTCTAAGACCATATAACACAAATAATCTGCTCATGTCTGCCAGTGATGGTGTGCATGGATAGAGAGAGAATAAGAATAGAGGTATTGCTAGGATCGATGGCAAGAGAGAAGTTACCTCACCACCATTAGTGCCTGCCTCATAACAAGGGTTTAGGGTAATTGCACGTTCAATATAAGGAGCCCAACGCCCATTAAGCAAATCTCTCCTTATTATCTCAACACCACATTGAAAGTACTGTATATACAATCCATAAGTTGACAAGAGCTTAAAGGATTGTAGTTTCCGCTTTCACAGAGCAAGAGAATATAATAAAGAGGCTGGGAAACAAATTATACCTCCAGCATATTCCTTACAAATGGCTCTTCATTAAAATAATCTCTTCGTACAAAGATTAAAGGCACCTTGTATGCCAAAGCTTCGCTCACTGTACCATAGCCAATTTTACCTGACAGATGGAAGAGTCATTTCAATGTAAAAATGGGATATATTAGTAAATGATTAAGTTATGCATTGAAAACATACAAAAAATACATCAAGAACTTGCGTTTAAGTTACCAAGCATGCAGTCTGAAGCTGCAATTACATCAGGTGTGTAAACATCTTTTGGAAGCTTCATAAAATTTTCTGGAAGTTGTTGCCCTTCTGAAGCTCCACATACCTATATCAAGTGATGATATACATACCAGAAAAATCTCCCATGAAACAAGAAGCAACATGTCAAGAAGCAAAAATAGTACTGCCAAAATACAAACCAAGCATATCCATCCATCAGGTAGGTACTGTGTCTGTAGCATCCACCCAGCTGGCTGTGAATAATGCATACTGATATAGTTAGTACTTGTCTAAGTACTGTAAGATACAGATTACAAACCATCACAGCATGGTCTGGCAATTATATCTTATCTGGAGAAACTAAGAGTACGAGAATTGAAGCACAGAATTACTTTATATATTTGCTTCCTTAAATGAAAAACAAAACTACTTGGAACTTCTAAGAACATAGTAAATGCAATAAGACGTTGCAAAATATTGACAACAGAAATATAAAATATTCTTATTAAACATATGGTCACAGACAATATGAACTCTACCAGGCCGCCAAAATTATAGATCAGAACTTTCTTGTCTTCCCCAATTCCGAGCTCCTTTCTAACCTGATCAAAAGCAAAGATATTTTAGAAAGTCATTCACAAAGGCAACTCAAAACTAGAAGGACACCTCTGGTAGCATGACAGAACCTCTGTCCTGGACTTCCGTAATCTCCGTACGACAAGAGGTGCATCAACAGCATCGTGAAAAGCGGGCACTGTAGAGTTTACGTATGCATGAAAATTATTTGCATAAGACTTCCACTAAAATATTAAGTTGCATATTTATATCAACTTATGCATAAATGCACTAAAGAAACACATCCGTAGAAATAACACATGTTGAGTCGAAGCATCAAATTACCAGCTTATCTTGGATCATAAATATTCCTGAAACTTTATGCACAGAAATGCATAGCCATGCCATAGAAACTTGGTGAAAGAGAATAGGAAAGTAAATGAAAACAGAGAATACAGTCGTTCAAGTACTTAGGCCATCGACTTGGCGAATTACGGCAAAAGAAATGGAAGGAAAATCCGTGGACCGACGCCATCATCTCCACCCTGTCAACTTTGGCCATGGAGGAGAAAATCATATAAGATGCTAGCCAGCTAATGTGGATGGACCTAAAAGATATAGGTGAAAGTTCTAATTTTGTAGCACTAGAATAATGTAAGGAGTAGATAGTTGATTCATACTTTCCTCAAAACGCATGGTTCTGGTCTGATACTTTAAATGTCCACTGATTTACTGCACTAAGAACTGGTCCCTCACAAATTAGCTACAAAATCTAAAAGAAAGAAAAGAGTTCACCTATCGGTTTTCTCTTTCCTTCATCTTAGAGCACCTTTTTGTTATGCTGGCTTTTTTCATTAATCATATTTGACTTTGACTAGTGATGATATCTTCAAATTTTGGAATTGGATTAATATATGATTAGGACTTTCACCAGTATACAAATGACTGAGACAAAAGCTTCCATTTCTTCTGTGATTCAGCAGATTTTTTGTTTTGCAGACAACTTCATATCAGATTACAATAAAAGGTGGCGGGGATCAGAGTTAAGCACTATTTACAGCAAGGGGTTGGTGTTAAGCACCATACCGTCCATCACAGCAAGGGATTTGTGTTTAAAACTATATTACTGCATCTATATATGAGTTACCATACACCCAAAAGGACATTCATGCAAATAGAGACAGGAACAAACACGATAAATGTATCAACCAAAGAAAGAAACATATTTTGGACTGACAGGAAATGAAAGAAAGAGAACACAAAAGCACAACCAATACAAGATGGACTACCATACTTGGGCAGTATCCTGGGAGCCGAAGAACAAAGTCACAATGAGAATAATCTTCAGCTATCTGCAAAAATCTCATTACAAAAAAGAAAAAAAGAAAAAAAGGATTTTCAAGTTATTATAAGGAGAGGAATGACAAACCATGAAAAAGAATTAAGGAAAATGTACATCATAGAGTATGGCTAATTAACAAACTGAAAGTGATTAACATATGCACTCAGTTTCCAATTTACGAAAGTGATTGACAGCAATTTAATTATCTAAAATGACGATACAAATTCTTCATGGACCAGTATTAAGACTTGAGCATGATACTCGTTACTGAACAAACAATACAATTTCTGACAATTGACATTGAAGCCAAATAAAATCTACATGAATCGTATAATATGATGTAGCAATCCACATTCTCAATAATTATCACGTAATCCTTTTCTATATACTAGTAAAATTAATATACTGAGTATTCTAACCATTAATGCTTAATGAGAAGTAGAATATAGTATAATTATGATCGAGAAGAGATAACATTTTCCTTTTGCTCTTGATTCACTGGTAATGTTCTCTATATATTGATTCAACAAGGGGCTGCAGTTGAAGAGCGAAGAGCAATGACTGAGGAGGGATGATCTTGAAAGAATTTCTGCTCAACATGGGCTTTCATTTTGTTTATGCTCTTCTAATTCTCATACAGCACATGATGCATGCACCTTCCCATTAAAATTTCTTATCGATAAATGGAAAAGTTTGCCCAATGCCACCATCATATGTTCAATGTTGTATGAGTAAATGGAGATGCCTAATTAGGACAAAGAAACTTCATATTGTTACAGAGATGTCCTTAGGTAAAATAAATTATGGAAGATGAAAGGAAGCAAGATGTGGCAGAGGAGATACAATCCAACAAGAGTTGATGCATGTGAACAAATAACAACTTTGAAACAACTAACATCAGATAGAGTGGGCAAAACAAGAATGATGCCTACTCAAACTTCAAGTGACATAATATGAAATATGACTAGGAAGATTGTAGGATTGTTTTGTTACAACAACAACAACGATCATGGAAGTTCAATAAATAACCATAATTTCACCTGCCAAATAATAGAGTGACTATGACGTCCAGCCTCCATCACGTATTCAACATAGATGAAATCCCAACTATAAACATAAACAAAACCATGAAAGAAACAACAAAATTCTACTAAAAGAAAAAACAAGCATACTAAATATTATTGCATAAGTATTCATGCATATAACAATAAGTAGAAAATGCCCATTAACTTTATAATCGTTTGGATTATGCACACAAATCTGGAAGATGTGTTCTTCTGAGAGATATTTGCTTGGACAATTCGAAAAATCTCTTAATGGCTCATTCAAAATGTGTACTATGTTTTGATAAAATCATGAAATACTTGAAGCACGGCATTCGCGGCGACGATGCTTTTCAGCCAGCGTAGTGATTGTTTTAATAAGTGTTGTGTGACCTAACACCAAGTACTCGGGGCACGACACTCGCTATGACGATGCTACCTTGTCAAAAAATGTATGGAGATACCACAACCGTAATGAAAAGTTGATTTCGCGACTGAGTAACTAGAAGCACGGCGCTCGCTACAACGATGCTCTCTTTTCAAAAGGTCGGTTGAGATTGACATGTGCTAAATTTGTTTAAAAGTACACAATATTTTTTTAGCCTGAATTAGGAATTGTCGTTGCAAATGTTTTCAACATTATGGGCACATAATTTGGGTAAATCTTTGTGTGCGATTTTTATGTTTTCTGTTACTAGGCATCCCTAGATTTATTATATATAATCATCTTTTCGTGGATACAGATTTTATATGGATAAATTGACTCTATTTTGAATTTTGAATTTAGTGACTCCTTATTTTTAGGATGTTTGTTAATTCTCTAAATTCAAAATTCAAAATAGAATCAACTTATCCATATAAAATCTGTATCCACGAAAAGATGATTATATGCCATAAATATAGGGATGCCTAATAACCAAAAGCATAAAAATCGCACACAAAGATTTACCCAAATTATGTGTTCCCTAATGTTGAAAACATTTGCAACGACAATTCCTGTGAATCAAGCTAAACAAATATTGTGTACTTTTAAACAAATTTAGCACATGTCAATCTCAACCAACCTTTTTAAAAGAGAGTATCGTCGTAACAAGCGTCGTGCTTCTAGTTACTCAGTCGTGAGATCAACTTTTCATTACGGTTGTGGTATCTCCATACACTTTTTGACAAGGTAGCATCGCCATAGCAAGTGTCATGCCCCGAGTACTGAGTGTTAGGTCACACAACACTTATTAAAACAATCACTACGCTGTCTGAAAAGCATCGTCGTTGTGAACGCCGTGCTCCAAGTGCTTCATGATTTTATCAAAACGTAGTACACATTTCAAATGAGCCATTAAGAGATTTTTTGAATTGTCCAAGCAAATATCCCTAAAAAAAACACATTTTCCAGAATAAAACATGCATATGATGTATAAAAGTCCTAAAACCAGAAAAAAAAATAGATGTTATGCAGAATGTGACAACATGACTCGTAACATCAGTAAACTGTGTATATGCAATCAAATAACATACAAACCAAGAGGCTTCTTCAAAGAAGAAAATCTCTCAAAATCTAGGGTCTTTGTAAAAATGTCTGCATTTTGATTTTCAGTGGATACATACTCAAGATGGATTATTCATTTAAGTCTGCTGATATAAACGTTGTGTTTGGTCTTGAGGACATAGATGAAGAAGCAGTTGTCATGGATATGGATGCTCTAACTTATAAGCTTACAGGAGGCATGGTAAACAAATGGCTGAAGAAAATTTTAGCCTCTTCACTGACTTTCTCTATACGCTGTCTTGCACAAGATTTGTGTGCATAACTGGTTGCCACCAACACAACTTCTATTACAGAAGAACAAGCAACACTTCTTATTGTTTTTGTTTTTCCACTGCATGTTATACGTAGTGTTGTTCACATAACAGACAACATTACGACTCTGTTAGTTTATTCTGTGTTTGTCTTGCACAGGAACATACCGCAACACTCCATGAACTATACAGTCTAATTTCATGTTTCCAGTAGATATCAAAGTAAATCTAAGACCAATGGGAGGAACTGCTATTATCAAATGTCTAACAATTAGATCTTAACTACCATGTTCCATTATATCCATGGACTCCTTAACAAATCTTAGTAAATGTGGGGGCATAAACAAAAACCTACAACAACATTTCCATACAACCATTTACTTTAGATAATATAAAAAGAAATAAGTAAAACAACATTTCATGAGCAAAATGAGGAAAAAGGATATAATAATAAAAGAAAATATGAACTATATTGCTAGAAAGTTTATACCTCTGTGTGTTTTATCTTATTTTTAGCTAAAATATACAAAAAGGATCGATATTAATGAGATATGCAAATAACTTGGTTCATAAGAAACTCTTTCTTAAAATGCTTTCTTTTTATGTTGTTTTTCTTCAAATTTTGGGCATATAATCTTTGCAATTGTAACTGTGACAATCATTGAAGCATACTCCATTAGCATGTAAATTTGTTTTCAGAATGTTACTAGAGCTGTGATATATATACGAGGTAAATCAGTAACTTAAGCAAGTAAGAAACAGGATGTGGTTGCTTGATTCTTAGAGTGGCAAATGGAGTTTGTCAAAAATTTAGCAAAGATAACTCTAGAAAAATTAAAAGCTTGACATAGAGAATGTAATGAAATTCCCTTATAAGATATTTACGTAAGCATGCCAAACAATAATTTCAGCATGATTGCCTAGTAGCATCTCTAACCATCAACTCCAAAGTGGTCCAAGGTGCAACCTTTGCACCATTTTAGTACAAAATTTGCGCCAAACAAAAATCCATCTTCAATTGATTGGACCAAGTTCTAGACAAATGGAGGATAGTCATTTCATCTACAAGAAACTTGAAAACAGAGAACAATACATGCCACGTAATTTCTAAGCAACAAATAGGTGTAAATTCATGTTATGAAAGAAAAGCTTGAAAGCAGTGAGTTATGCACAACATTCATTACTTCCAAGACACAACAGCAGAAGAGCTAGTTTCATTTTTATTTGAAGTCTTGGTTGGTAAGTAGGGCTTAATAAAATCTATGCACCAACTTGAAAGGGGTATTAAAATAAGTTTATATCATTTATGTGCTTTGTCCTTTTTTCAGTTAAGATTTTTTGACTAATTCAAGAAAGACCTGATAAGGAAAATATATATGAACACTTTGGATCCTAATGTGTGTGTTGTTTTTTAGTTTCTGTATTATCATTGCTTCTTTACAGCTTTTGGGGTTATGTAATGACCTTCTGTACTCTGATAACCAATTAAGCATATTTGTTTTACATGTAAATATAATTTTTCACATAAGTAGAAATTGAGTCAAGTATCCATAATCACCTGAAGTTGGTCACACAAACTGCACGTATCCCAGCATCTGCTGCTGCTCGGCATGCGATAGGAACAACATCAGATACCTATTAACATTCATTACAATAATAATAAGGGAAGATCGAATTTGAAAAGGTCTTTTAGTGATTCCAGAAACTAATCTTACAAGAAGGAAAACTTTTTAGGGAAGTTGTACCACTAAATTAGCTTTGACAGATTTTAGCCATTCAACCTCAGCCGACAAAATAGATGCCCGTGGCACTACAGCTGTCTGGACATACTGGATTAAATATAAAAAAAGAGGGTCAAAAGTTGAGGAGAAATTTGAAAATTAAGTAATTTAAATGAAGTAAACACAACTCCCTGCTCATCTAAATTAATTTTCTTGGAATACTAACACCTTTTCCAAGGATCCAAGACGGTCAACTGTTAAAGCATCTGCTTGAACAGCTCCGCAATCCAATAGAACCTGCAGAAGAAGTTTTTTAAAAGAAAATCCTAATTATTCTGCATCAGATTTACATCCAATGGCTCAAGCCTAATACTGTAAAAAAGTGATATCAACCAGCCACAACAATATCTTACCATAAAAAGATAACAAGATCCAATAACATACATCTCAGCTAAGATATCAATTTTCGTAACAACTAAAGTAAAGATTTATCAGTATAATCTTGCTATGAATATAGTGAACACATAAAACACTTACCACATAAGTTTCCAGCTTCAAAATTGGAGAAACCATTATGAAAACTAATATGTCAAGCTACCAAGTAAATATGTAGCAAAAAATCCACTTAACAGGTTTATCTTGTTTTCAACATACAACATATCTTATGGCACAGCTCCAAAAGATTGAACATGTATCTCCAAACATAGTAAAAGTGGCAAAAATGAAATGTGAGGATAATAGATCCCTTAGTTTGCAACAACTAAATATGAAGAACTGGATAACAAGGTGAAATCAACGAGAACTAAATGTAACCAAACTTTAGAATAGTTTTGCTAACTGACCTTCCTGATGAAGAGTTTAGGTGACTGTATTTCAGTGGTGAAAATGTATTCAGGAGCACCAGTAACCACATGAACTTCATGTCCAGCAAGGACAAGGTTACGAACTACCTGCACATAAGCAATGTTCTAAGATTTCATTAGAACCAAGTCATACATACATAGGCATGTGATATTAAATCATTAGAACTTCATGTCATCACTTGTTTGATTAGAGGCCTTGACACATAATTATCAGCATCAACATCTGAATCTTCCAAATTAAACCAAATACTAAGGAAACGAGATCTTTTATCAACATCAACATCTTACATGAAAAGTATAGAACAAGTCATATAAACAAGTAGCCATAAGTTATTTGATCACATTCAGTGAAATTTTAATACATCCGCTTTAGCTCTCATGAAAAGCATCACATTCAGCATCATCTGCACAGCTAATATAATCTCAGAAATGATAGGATAATTGATGTCATCTTCTATAAGCCAATAATAAATAATAAATTGAATATCTTTTCACACAGCATCACTGGGGGGAGCTTTTCTTAATCGAGACTACCGTTGTACGAGTTATTCGTACCGAGGGTTCGAATCCCTCTCTTTCCGTTTCCGTTGATGAATTGATTTCTTTTTTTTTCAAATTTTTCAAATCTTAGCGAAACGTGTAGAATAGATAAAATCCTAAGAAAATTTGAAAATTAACCAAGGAAAACCCTTTGTATTTTATTCTTCCCGTCCAGGATTACGCCCCGGATCGCACATACTAAATGCCTGAGTCTATTCAAACAATTGAAACAACTCATTGACCCATCTCGATTAGGCGTCATTGGAGCAATTCCCACGATTAACACTAATTACTTCAAATAAAGAATCACAGAAAACCATATCCAGAAACTTGACATTACAAAAGGCAATTCAGTGTGATGACAACACACTTACAGCTTCCACTGACAATCAAGATTCGAGAAACACTCATACAAATTGTACATTTGTATGATTTAACTAAATCAAAATTGTAATAAATCGAAGTGGCTATATATGATAGAGATAAATAAAGAAAAAAAAGAAAAAGACCTCAACAACACGGGTGGCGTGGCCAAATCCATGACCCGATACATAGTACGCAAAGACAAGAGGCTTTCTTCCCATTTCTTCCACCATTGTTGGTTTCTTTGATCTCGGAACAATACGTAAAATACAGATTTGTCTCTCTATCTTCCCTTTTCTAATATATATATCTTCGTCGCTTGTCACTCTCTCTAGTCAACAACCTTTCCCTCCTCTTTCTCTCACTATCATGTATCATTTATATAGGGAAGAACTGAAGGCACTCATTTAAGCACACCCCAATACAATTTAATTAAATAATTAAAATATTAAATAAATATCAATTTTATCTTTTTTTTTAATTATATTCCTTTTTTGCCACTTCACTGTTCTCTCCTTTTTATTTCATTTTTCATCATTTTGATGTTATTTTTTTTAAATTTTTAAGAAATTGAATGCTGAATTAATGACGAACATCCCACAAATTAGTCAAGTATATAAAAATCGAACAAAAAAATACAAAACACGTAAGAGAGTCATCATGGCCAAACATGTTATAGTGTGTTCGGCCATGGTAGCCGAACATTCTACTGCGTAACCAAGGCCGAACGGAGATGGTTGAATTAGATCATTTTTTGCTTTTTTTTTTTCGTTCGATTTTAATACATCTGATTAATTTGTGGGATGTTCGTCATTAATTTAGCATTTGATTCCTCAAGAAATTTAAAAAAACAACATCAAAAGATGAAAAAAAAATTGAAGTTGCAAAAAATAGGGTAGGGTTCAAAAAAAAATTATTTATTTTTATTTTTTAAGGGTAAAATGGGTATTTTTAAATACTTTAATTTTTTTAATTGAAAAATATTTAAATTAGAGTGTACCTAGAAGTTGATGGGGCTGTCTTTATATATATATATATATATATATATATATATATATATATATAATTATTTTTATGCATAAATGCATGAGTCATGATTCACACAATCCGCGTCATATGATTTGGAAGATGTTGGCACCCCCACACGCGCCCATGCATTCTAGGGTTTGCGCTCAAACCCTAGCTTTCATGCGCAATTTTAGTTATTTTCGTCTAACATTTTAGTTTAACGAACCTAATCTTTTAGTTCTGTTCGCATAACATTTATATTCTGTTCACATAACATTTTGTATTATGTATACTGAAAAAAGTTTAAGTCATATCACTTAAAGATTATGAAATTTATATATAAAGGTTGTACTCATATAAAATAAACGTTATACTTGTATAACATAAATATTACATAACTTTTATGTTATTTATACTGAAAAAATCTAAGTAATTTTACTTAAAGGTTATGATATATGTACAGTAAAACCTCCACAAAATAATACACGATAAAACTCATAATTTATCTGGTCCCAACTTGGGACCAGTTCAAATTTGGACATCAATTAATTAAATAATAAGATAATATTTTTTTTGAAAATCCTAATGTATATTTAAGGTCCCGACGAAATTATAAATTAATAATTATTAAAAAATTCCCAGATATATATATATTATATTAAAAAATAACTAAAAAATCCTAGTCCATGAGTCATTCTTTTACTTTGACAAAAAAATAATGAATGAGACTATTTAAACTTCCAATTAACATAATTATGTGAGTATACATTCTTTGAATGGTAATTAAAATTTGTGTTTTAATTTATTTATCATCAATAACTAATATACATTGTAAATGGATTATACAACCTCTGAATATTGAAGGTCAGTTATGTATATACGTTAAAACCTCTCTAAATTAATAAAATATTAATTTATCGATTATTTAATATCTCTCTAAATTAATAAAATTCTCCGGTCCCAACGATATTAATTTATAGAGGTTTTACTATACATGAAGATTATATTTTATAACATAAAGGTTACATAACTTTTGTATTATTTATATTGAAAAAAGTCTAATTAATTTTACTTAAAGGTTATGGTAAATGTACATAAAAGTTATACTAATATAACATAAAAGTTATACTTATATAACATAAAAGTTACATAACTTTTAATTATGTAACTTGTACTGAAAAAAATCTAAATAATTTTGCTTAAAGGTTATGATATATGTACATAAAAGTTATACTAACATGACATAAATATTTCAGCTATAGTACATGAATATTTATGTTGAAAAGTCTAAATTATTCACTTAAAGGTTATGATATATGTACATAAAGATATACAAGTATAGCATAAAGGTTATATTCATACAACATAAATATTATGACATAAAATAATAATAATAACTTGGACACAAATTTGGATTGAACCCGACTCAGTGATGGATTCAGGATTTGAGAATTTAGGGTACAAACAAATGTTCATAAGGTAGTAGGAACAAATTCACATATGAACATTGTTTAACATTTAAAGACTAGAAAGAAAATATGCAAATACGTAACATATTACAAAAGAAT
This sequence comes from Scutellaria barbata, assembly GCA_028654395.1. Taxonomy (NCBI): domain Eukaryota; kingdom Viridiplantae; phylum Streptophyta; class Magnoliopsida; order Lamiales; family Lamiaceae; genus Scutellaria; species Scutellaria barbata. The sequence continues at coordinate 9,913,735 of CM053644.1, forward strand.
CAAATAAAAGTTACAATTCAACTAAAGTTTGGTCAATCGAGTTTTTATTTTTACAAACAAAACATTCATTAAAATTTTATCTTTTAAAATATATTTTATTAGAGATTGAATTGTTTTCTCGTTGTCTTGATATATATATATATATTTCTATGAGTATAATTCCTCACTTCCTAAATGAATTATTAGTAAATAATAAGAATATATTCACATAAAAATAAATAACTTCAATTATATAACAAATCCATTACAATAAACCCACAACCACTTCAAAAAAAAAAACTCACAATAAATTTATTACAAAATCAACAAATTTTACACACAAAAAACACAATTCCTTATTTATCAACAAATATTAAATGAACTAAATAATAACTAAACCATTAATACTAAAATTTTCATAGGCAAAATGTAAAGACTAAAGGAAAAAAAGTAACAAACGAAGAGAAAATCAATTTTTAAAATCAACTTGCCGAACTCTAAACTCAAAGTAGCAGATAGTGAGTTTGTCTTTTTTTTGCCAAACTTAATATTTATATCAATTATATTTAATTTTAATATCAATATGTATTTAAATCAAAATGGGTGGATTTTTAGAAAACTAGTACAAATTTTTTTCCCAAATTGGGGGTACAACTGTACCCCCTTATATCCTACTGGGTCTGCCGCTGACCCAACCTAACCTGCACATGCTTAGTTATATAAATCATGATCCATACACTTGATGCACACAAACACTATATATATATATATATTATATAATAACACAATATCATATAGGTCAAAATAATTTTTCCGTCCAAATCCTCTCTACTCTTTCTCTTTTTGGTAAGTTGATTTTTTTGTGTATTAATTGTAACACAAAATTTTTATACAACTGGTGTACGGATCTAGGATCCGTACACCTGATCCAACCTGACCCACGCACTACTTCATGCGCTCTCCACGCACGTGCACGCGCCCCCACGCACTTGGGCGAGTGCGCTCAAACTCACCCAAATTCGCTTCAGGTGCTAAACATTTATGTTATGTTAAACATACATTTATGTTATGTTAGTCATACCTTTAGGGCCTTTAAATTATATTAAGTATACATTTATGCAACATTAAGTATAATTTATGTTATGTTAAGCATACCTTTAGGATTTTTATATTATATTAAGCATACATTTATGTTAAATTAAGCATACCTTTATGTAACCTTAAGCATACATTTATGTTATGTTAAGCATACATTTGTGGTTTTATGTTATGTTAAACATATCTTTATATTATGTTAGTCATACCTTTTAATTATGTTAGTTGTACCTTCATGTATTATATAAAAGTATGACTAATATTAATTAAAGGTATGCGTAATATTTACATAAAGATATATATGTACAAATTAGGGTTTTTGTGTTGAATTATAGTTTTTTCGTCAAAATTAAGGTTTTTTTAAAAAGTGAAAGTATTACATAAATGTATGCTTAACATAATATAAAGGTATGACTAACACAATATAAAGGTCAAGATAAACAAAAAAAAAAGGAAATATGCGGATTTGGATCGGATTCGGCCCGACCTGACCCGCGTTATATGAATCTAAGATCCATACAACAATTACACACAAGCCTCACTCTAATTATAATTATTTATTATGGTCAAACTTACTTAATATTTGATTTGGCCATTGAGTACTAATTAATATAACTTTTAAATTTTTTATTCATTATTTAATTTTATATTGAAAAATACAATAGTTATGAAATTTCTAAGAGAGTTATGTAAGATTTTTTACTCTTTTTTATTAAATAAAAATTCATAATTACAAATTAATTGTATTTAAAGTTATTTTTAATAAATGTATAATGTACAAAAATATTAGTATCAGTTGCAATTTTATTTATAATCTAAAAGTTTAAATTTAAATAATGTCTTCATATATAGTTCATTTTTAGTAGATGATGTATTGAATTTATCATTCAAATTTTGTTTGTTGTTAGTTTTTTTATTTTATTTGTAAGTTTGTAAGGGATTTTAGGATGGTAAATCTTTATATAAATCATAATTTAAAACTAAAATATATTCATATAATTTTTTTTAATGTATGACATATCGAATTTATCATTATTATGATTTTTAATTTGTTATTTACATTGAATATATAAAAACAAAAATTCAAAACTAAAACACTTATAACATTTGGAGCATGATGTCATGATCAATTAAAGTTGGGCCATGCAAATTTGGGTTAAGAGATTAAAAATCAACTCATCATTTGATTTGGTCCAATAACAAGTCCAATTGTAGTTAGAGAACTCTAAAATGTTCTAGAATGTTGAAGAATGTATAGAGAATGTAGGAAGTTTCTAGCAAGTTTCCTTTGTAAATATCATAAAGCATATTCATAGGAATATTCTTGAAGAGATCTAGAGAAGCTCTCCTAACCATTGGATTAAATCAATCTTCACCATTCATTAAGAAGGGGGAATATATAAAGGGGGTGATCCCTCATTTGTAATCATCAAGCAAATAAAAACATTTCCAAACATTACCTAAGTGCTCTCTTCCAAAGTCCTCTTATGCTCTCTTAAACTCTCATACTTAGCCAATTTTCCACACTTTACTCACAACATCGTTCTACGTTAGGCTGACTTTGCTAGCCGTAACGGACGGGTTAAGGGCCAAAGGCCGCACGATTCATTGTTAAGGGAACAAGTCCGTGATAGATGGTATCAGAGCCAGGTTGGGCTTTGTGTTGTGACGTGTATGTGATGGCGACTGACGGCTCACACATAACGGAGGACCGTGGGAGAAACATTACCATCGGAGAAGGAAAGAAGAAATGTAGGAGTAGCAACGCTCCTCCTACGGACCACATTCTTGACGAGATGAGAGAACGGATCGAGATGGTCGAGCATAGCGTCAAGACATTAGAGAACCACGTCCTCGAGCAGCTCGAGATGGTAAAGAAAAGTACCCAATCTTGCCTCAACGCTAGCACGGAGATGGAGGAATATTTTACCCGACTAGAGGCGAGGATGAAAGATGTCGTTTAAGCCCTCCATGCGAGCATCGACAAAATGAAGGAGGACTTGGCATTATGCAAGAAGGCTGCCACTAGTGGAGGAGCAACCATCACCACCAGCAGTCCAAGGGTGGACTGTCCCAAGCCGATGGGGTTTAACGGCGTAAGGGATGCCAATGAGATAGAGAATTACTTATGGAGGATGGAGCAATACTTTGAGGCGATCAACCTTACCGACAAGAGATCGAAGGTAAAGACCGCTACACTTTACCTCACAGATACAGCTACATTATGGTGGCGACGGAAGCATGCCGACATCAAGAAGGGCTCGTGTCGGATTGATACTTGGGAGGAGTTCAAGAAGGAGCTCAAGCGACACTTCTACCCGGAGAACGTCGTCTATGAAGTACAGAAGAGATTACAGGAGTTGAAGCAATGGGGTACGATCCGAGACTACGTCAAGGAGTTCACCAACCTTATGCTTCAATTCCCAACTTGTCGGAAGACGACCTATTGTTCTTCTTCATAGACGGTCTCCAGGCATGGGCAAAGCAAGAGTTGCAACGCCGTGATATCCATTCGATGGACGAAGCCATAGCCGCTACTGAGTCCCTTACCGAGTTCCAACCCCACTCAACGTCTGATAAGAAGAAGGAAAAGTGGAACTCAGGTAAAGACGGGGAAGAGAGATGGGATGTGAAGGATCGGGACACCCGCAAGGCGCTACCACCCAAGAGAGGTGACAAGAACTAGGCACGCAAGGAGTATGAAGAGAAGAAGAAGACATTCGTGCCGAACGTTGGTTGTTGTGTGTGTAAGGGGCCACACGCTATGAGCAATTGTCCCAAACTTGGTTCTTTGTCGGCCCTTGTTGAACGACATGAGATGGAACATGCTGACGATGAGGAGACGGGCAACATGAGATCGCTCCAACTCCTCAATGGCCTTAAGGCCAAACCAATACCGACGACATTTAGCAAGGGGCTGATGTACGTCGAGGCGCACATAAATAGACGACTAACCAAGGCGTTGGTGGATACAGATGCCACCCACAACTTTGTCACTAAAGAGGAGGCCAAGCACATTGGCTTATCATGGGAAAAGGGCCAGGGGTGGCTCAAGACTGTTAATGCTAAGACACAATGGCTAAACGACATGGTACGTGGCATGAGATTGCGTCTAGGCACTTGGATCGGCCAAGTAGACTTGTCGGTGGCACCGATGGACTACTTTAAGGTCGTGTTGGGCATGAACTTTCTCCACAAGGTAACCACTATTCCTATGCCCTCATTTAACACCGTTTGTATTTTGGAGAAATGGACACCGTGTATGATTACCACCACCGACTCAACCAACGGGCGGTCGTGGGAGGCCAAACAACTGTCGGCCATACAAGTAACGAAGGGTGTGAGAAAGGTGAGCCGACGTTCTTGGCTGTGCTGAAGGAGGACGGTGGGCCGACGCAGGGGGACGATGTGCCACCAATCATTCAAGACATTCTTGAGGAGAACAAAGACATCATGCCGCTTGAGTTACCTAAGGAGCTTCCACCTAGGCGAGAGGTGGATCATAAGATCGAGTTGGAGCTCGATGCTAAACCACCCGCCATGGTACCTTACCGAATGGCACCACCGGAGTTGGAAGAGTTTCGAAGGCAATTGATGGAGTTGTTGGATACTGGGCAAATCTAATCTTCGAAGGTACCATTTAGCACGTTGGTGTTGTTCCAAAAGAAGCAAGACGGCTTCTTGGGGATGTGTGTGGACTATTGGGTGCTAAACAAGGTAACCGTCAAGAACCGTTACCCTATTCCTCTCATTGCTGACTTATTTGTTAGACTTGGAGCGGCTAAGATATACACAAAGGTGGACTTGTAAAAGGGCTACTACCAAGTCCGCATAGCCAGGGGTGATGAGCAGAAGACAACGTGCATCACTCGCTATGGTTCCTTTGAGTGGTTAGTCATGCCGTTTGGCTTGACTAACACACCCGCCACTTTTTGCACATTGATGAACAAGATTTTCGAACCATTCTTGGATCGGTTCGTGGTGGTCTACTTGGACGACATCGTCATCTATAGCAACATATTAGAGGAGCATGCTGACCACGCACCATTTTTCGAGTATTACGTGAGAACCAACTCTATGTCAAGAAGGAGAAATGCTCGTTCACCAAGGAGGAGGTGTCCTTCCTATGTCACGTTATCGGCCATGGGAAGCTTTTATATGCCAAAATAAAAGCCATCGTGGAACAGGAGGCCCCAACCAGGTAATGGAATTACGTTCTTTCCTTGGTTTAATTAACTATTACTATTGTTTCATACAGGGATATTCAGCCCATGCGGCACCATTGACAGACCTGCTCAAGAAGGGAAGAGCATGAGATTGGTCTGAATGATGCCAACATGCCTTCAAGGACCTGAAGGCGGCGATGAGTCAGAAGCTGGTCTTGCCGTTGCCCGATTTTACCAAGACATTTGAGCTACATACAAATGCCTCCGACTTTGCTATTGGAGGGGTGTTGATGCAAGAGGAGCATCCAATAGCATTCGAGAGCCACAAACTCAATGATACGGAACGTCGTTATACCGTTCAGGAGAAGAAGATGACGATCATCGTCCATTGCCTTAGAGTGTGGCGACACTATCTTCTTGGGTCATAATTCACCATCAAGACGGATAATGTTGCTACGAGCTACTTCCAGACCCAGAAGAAGTTATCACCAAAGCAAGCCCGGTGACAGGACTTCCTTGTCGAGTTCGACTACACATTGGAGTACAAGTCGGGAAAGGTCAACGTTGCAGCTGACACTTTAAGCCGGAAAAATGAGTTGGCGGCCATTTTCTTAGCTAAAAAGGACGTTGAAGCACGCATACGGGACGGCCTGGAGTATGACCCAATGGCTAATGAGCTAAAAAAACTTGCCGAGAATGGCAAGACCAAGCAGTTTGGGTACAGGATGAACTACTCTTGCCAAAGGACAACGGCTATACGTCTCAAAATATGACAGACTGCGATGGGATCTCATCCGGAAATGCCATGATACTAAGTGGGCGGGACATCCTAGACAACGACGGACATTACCCCTGCTCGAGACGGCCTACTTTTGGCCTCAGATGTAAGACGAGATAGAGCTCTATGTACAAACGTGTCTTGTGTGCCAACAAGATAAGGTACAGAACCAACAGCCGATGGGGCTACTCGAGCCACTATCCATTCCAGAACGACCATGGGAGTCTGTCTCCATGGACTTCATCTGTGCCTTGCCAAAATCTGAGAGATTCAAATCTATTATGGTGGTGGTAGACTGTTTATCAAAGTACGGGACGTTCATTTCCTGCACAAACGACTGCACGGTAGAGGATGCGCCAAGGGCATTTTTCAAGAATGTCGTGAAGTATTGGGGGCTACCGCTGAGCATTATCAGTGATCGAGATCCCCGCTTCACAGGACATATGGATGAAGCTTTTCAAACTCTTTGGGTCGGAATTGTGCTTCTCCACAAGCTTTCACCCCCAAATCGATGGGCAGACTGAGCGGGTGAACGCCTTGCTGGAGTGCTACCTTAGGCACTTCGTGAATGCCAACCAGTGGGACTGGGCCAGGCTCCTAGACGTGGTATAATTTTCATACAACTTGCAATGGAGAAGGTCATGGGACGGAGTCCATTTGAGCTAGCAACGGGACAACAACCGCTGACGCCACATATGTTAGCGACGACTTAGGATGGAAGGAGCCCCGGAGCTACCAAAATGGCTAAGTCGTGGGATGAGCAGAATGACTTAGCCCGAACATGCTTAGAGAAGGCCCACAAACGGATGTAGAAGTGGGCCGACGAGAAGAGACGACCGTTGGAGTTCAGCGTTGGGGACCAGGTCCTTGTGAAGTTGTTGCCACAGCAGTTCAAGGCATTACAAGGCATGCACAATGGCTTGGTTCGACGGTTCGAGGGGTCGTTTCCAGTCATTGCTAAGGTAGGTAAGGTTCTTATCGTCTTGACTTACCTAGTTCATTAAGAATTCATTCGGTCTTCCATGTTAGCATACTCAAGCTATATCATGGAGATGAGGAAGACCTAAGTCGAGGACATTCCCAAAGAGCACCACCTATGGTGACTAAGTCATATGACAAAAAAATGGATAGTGTGCTTATGAAGAGAACAATTTGACGAAAAGAAGTAGTACCTCGTACTCAATACTTGATTCGATGGAAAGGACTTCCCTATTCAGAGGCATCATGGGAGCTCGAGAACGATTTGTGGTAGTTCCAAGATAAGCTACGTGAGTACAAGACGATGAGGACATCGCCGAATTAGGCAGGGGAGAATGTTACGACCAATTAAAGTTGGGCCATGCAAATTTGGACTAAGAGATTAAAAATCAACCCATCATTTGATTTGGCACAATAACAAGCCCAATTGTAGTTAGAGAACTCTAGAATGTTCTAGAATGTTGAAAAATGTATAGAGAATGTAGGAAGCTTCTAGCAAGTTTTCTTGGTAAATATCATAAAACATATTTATAGGAATATTCTTGGAGAGATCTAGAGAAGCTCTCCTAACCATTGGATTATATCAATCTCCACCATCCATTAAGGAGGGGGAGTAGTATATAAAGGGGGTGATCCCTCATTTGTAATTATCAAGCAAATAAAAGCATTTCCAAACATTACTTAAGTGCTATCTTCCAAAGTCCTCTTATACTCTCTTAAACTCTTCTACTTAGTCAATTTCCCACGCTTCACTCATAACATTGTTCTACATTAGGCTGACTTTTCTAGCCGCAAGGGGCGGGTTAAGGGGCAAAGACCGCACAGTTTATTGTTAAGGGAACAAGTCCGTGACAATGACCTATTGTTGAGGCCCAACTGTTATTTGGTTTTTTTAGGATCAATAAAAGAGAATAAGTGAGGAAAAAAACCACCCATTAGTCTATCTCTACAGTCTACACCAATCAAACCCTCATTTATTCTCTCCCTCTCCCGCCGACTCTTGGCCTCCACCACGACCTTTCCATTTTTTGATCAAGTCCTACAGCAAAACAAAGCTCTAGTCGGGATCGTCTCAAATTAGGACTACAATCAATGTTTCTTCGTTGAATTGTCGATAAAAGGTGACGAAAGTCGCGAGCTCTTTCATCTTCGTCTGTTTTTCTTCGTCTCTTCTCTTTTCTATTTGCACTCTCTCTCTCTCGCCCTCTGTTTCTCTCCCTCTTGTCGTTGTTATGTGATGGTTGGACCAGTGAGGGGCGTGCAAGGGTGCCGCTTGATGGCGGTGATGGTGTGTGTGGTGTGAGAGCTTGTTGGTGTGTTGGGTGAAGGAGCTGATGTGTGTGTTGGTTGTGTGATGTGAGGGTGGTTGCCGATGAATGTAAGGTCACCGGCTATGGAGGATGGCTGATGGGGACGGGGGTTGAGATGGGTGACATGGCTGAGACAGGTGTTGGGAACGGGGCTTGAGATAAACGACGGGGATGAATACTGAGATGGGCGACTGAGAAGGGGGCTGAGATGGGGGACGGGGGTTGGGTGAGGGTGAGGGTGTTTGTTCGCTATTGAGAGTGTTGTTGGTGACGGGTGGTCGCCGGCCGTGGTAGGTCAGTGGCAATAAAGTGAAGGGGGTCCATTTGAGAATTTGACAAGTTTAAGGACTGTTAGCAAAACCTATTTTCTCTAATAATTGGACTGTAAACCCTACACTTCCTGAAACTTCATTTAAACCCGTGAATTTTATAGAATGATGGAAACAACCTAAAATAGTTTGGACTTTACAATTAAAGATAACCAACTTTTAAATATTTTGAATTTAACCCCAAAGTCAAAAGTCAATTTAAGATAATTTCAATTTGACCCTTAAAGTCAAAATTAACTATATAGATTTTGCAATTAAGTCATTTCCCCCAACTAACTTCCAATTTCATTTTTTTAATTTCATTCAATTAAGTTTAATTTTATATATTAAACTTTATAATTAATCTAATTAAGCTCTAATTTCATAATTAGTCTTCTATAAATATTTTTAAATTTCCTAATATCTATTAACATAAACCCTAAGTTACATAACGAGCTTTTCTAATATCATTTTAAAGATCTCCAAAATTATTTTAAGTCATAAACTTTATAATTAACTTTTCTAGAATTATTTTCAAGTCTTCAAAATCTAACTTAAATAATAATTTTATAATTAATTTTCTTAAACCAAATTTAAGTCTTTCAATATCTAATTAAAGCCTAATTAAGTTTTCTAATATTTTAATAAACATGTTTTCATTATAATTTCATCTATTAAACTAGATATTTACTTTAAAATCGTTTCTTTTATTCTTTAAATTACAACATCATCGGAAGGCCGTTCAACATCTCTCATGATCAAGAAAAATCTTAAAGCTCGTATTCTAATTACTAGTGATCTTAAATTATGAACTTATATGATCAAGAAAGTTCTTAAAGCTAGTATTCTAATTACTAGTGATCTTAAATTATGAACTTATAACTAAGGGGGGTGTATTGGTTGTGGAGTATGCCGGATTTTTTTAAACTTTCAAAGTCTGGGGGTATTCAATCCAAATTTTCAAAAGTCTTTAAAAATCCTGAGGTATTCAATACGGATTTTAATGTAGGGTAACCTTTATTATATGCATTTAAAAAATTTGTACTCTCAAGTACGTGATCTTTATGAGTATATGAGATGAGACTATTCTTATTATATACCGATGAAATTGTTACCAAATTATGAACATCTTACTATAGACTTATCAATGGAAATATGAAGCATGTTATGATTAAATGTATTATATATCAATGGCAAACCAAATGTGTGTATGAGATAATGAAATGTATCTATGATGGTGAAGAACCGTATCTATGGTGGCCAAGAACCGCAATTAAGTGTTTTGCTAAATTGTTATGGTCTCATGTGTATGTTTGTTATGATTTATTTATTTGAATTTATTTAATGTTGCTTAAGGATCTCCACTGAGTGTATTTCAAACACTCACTCTTCTATGTTAAAATGTTTTCAACACAAAGAGATTAGAAACATAGTGCACGAGCGGTAGATGTTGGTAACCTAAATTTTAAATATTGTAGAAATTTTTTATTTAAAGTGTTTTATTTCATAGATTTTAGAAATATGTATTTCATAATTATTCTTGTTTTTATATATCTTTATTATTCTTAAAGGAGTGAATTTTGTATGTAAGTAGCGCTTTAGTCAAAAAATTATCTTTAAAAGAAAGGGTATGTTACATTGTAAATAAGAAAAAAACAATTGGGGAATATTTGACTTTTTTTAATTGATATTTAATTATTTTGATTATAGTAGGAAACTAAAATATTGAAGTTTAAAAAATATGCGTTCAAAGTAAAATTTATATTTAAAAATTTTCAAATATGAAACAAGCCGTTAATAAATAAATCACAAATTAGAAAATTAATAAAATATTTTGGTCTAAATATAGATTTTAAATTATTTGGAAAAAAAATTAGAAACAAACTTTTGATATGACACGGGGAGAAATAATAGTTTACTATTTGAGATTATTATTTTTCAATCTACAATTTAAGAGTGTGTCTACTGTACAACTGGTACACATGCAATCCAGGTCGACTTGATTCACGTGTTTTTTTATTTTTTTGCTTCAGGGCAAAACCTTTATATATAAATTTGGTGACTTTTATGTACAAATTTTACGATCTTTAGTAACAATAACTTTGAAAAAAAAGAAAGAATTTCAGCAAAATTTGTACATAGATACCTTTATGTGATATTCATATTACCCTTATGTATATTAATGTGACCTTTATGTATAAATATTCATACATTTGTATAAAGGTATGAATATTTATACATAAATGTCACATTAATATACATAAAAATGTATGAATATTTATACATAAAGGTCACATTAATATACATAAGGGTCACATGAATATCATATAAAGGTATTTATGTACAAAATTTGTTGAATTCTTTTTTTTTTTCTAAATTACAATACATAAAGGTCACAACATTTATACATAAAGGTCAACACATAATTTTTTTTTGAAAAAAAGGTAAAATCATGGATTTGGGTCGGGTCGACCCGGATTGTATGGATCTTAAATCCATAAACCTAGTGCACAGGAGAATTTGTAACAATTTAATTGGGCATGTTCGACCTGTATTATCATAGCAATCCAACATGATGTTTGTCGTGGGATATATTTTAAAACAATAAAAAAATCATTGATCAATTTTTTTTTAGAAAAAATATATCATACATCACATATCAAATGTGTTTGGATAATACCACATAAGAAGCTAGAATTAGTGTTTTGTTTATGTGAGTAGCTATTAACAATTTAACATCATATAAAAAGTATTTAGGACACCACAATTTTTAAATGAATATTTGTGAAATTACTAAAATGTTATTATAGTTTATATCTCTATCTATATGCATACCAAAAGACTGTTAGGATGTACACTATAAGCCTAACTTTTGTATGAACATCTATTTTTGATACGATAATTTTTTATGATCAAATGTTTGCATTTTATATTTATTATATATATTGTAATTGTCCAAATAATTTATATTGTAGATAACATAGTGTGTGGTGTCATATAGAAGATCATGTTATTAGTTCCTTATAAATTATAAATAGTAGCTTACAACCAAGATGAATTTGGACAAATCATTGGAATGGTTGTAGTGTAATTTGGTATTAGTCTATCTTGACTATAAAATTACACTAGTACACTTTGTGTGTATTAAGCAGGACCAATTGAGGTTGTTCGATTTATACTGACTAATAATAACAAGACCTCTGTTATTATGGATGTGCATCCTCTTAATCATTTATAATAACAAGCACGTATACTCGATATATGTTTTTTTAATATACCAATGGGTGAGATTTATTCATGAAATCAATAAGCTCGGTAAATTGGGATACAATATTGTTTATATGGTGTGCTGTTGATTATAGAATGTGTTGGGATATCAGTGTATAGATTTTGATGAGACAAACCATATATGTAATAGGAAGTTTGAGTACCCCATTTTTCACAATGTTTAAGTGAAAATGTAGACTAGGATTGAGTCTATATTTATAGGTTCTGAAAGATGGGAGATCTCAACAAAGTCATGCTGCATCAAGAAGATGAAAGTATAAAGACACTATAAGTATGAACTGTAATAATACAACAAGTTAATACTGCAAGCAGAAGATGCTGGATGTAGGAAGAAGTTACTATAATGCAACTGTAAGAAGAAAACTAACTACGCTACAAGAAGTAGTTACAGTGACGCTGCAAGTAAAAGTTACAGCACCATTGTAAATATGAAATGCAACAGTACTGTATGAAAGAAGTTGCTGCAAGAAGATCGAGGATACAGAGCACAAGCCAAGACTTGCTGCATACTCCAACAAATCTCGAATACAACAAACAGAAGCAACACTCTGCAATACGAGGAAGCATAAATGCAATACGAGGAATGAAGAACAAAGTAAGTATAATTAGAGCCGTTCGAGACAAGTTCAAAGTTACAGGTGCAGAATCAATACAGACGCGACACGTTGCCTGACAGACTGTAGAAAGCTGTGAGGTGCAACCACCGCAATGAATGCTTTGAGAAGATAAGTCAAGACGTATTTAATGCGAATCATGTCTTTGATCAGTACCCTTAATTCAAATAAGAGATATCTCCTTCAATTGATATTTTTCTACAAGTATAAATAGAGGTCGAGCAACACTGAAGCTGACTACTGAAACATTTACGCTCAAAAAGTTCAAAGCATTCTCAAGCTATCTCACACGTTTCAGTCACTCGACCTAAAGTGAAGTGAACCAGATTCAACCTGAAAGATTTGAAGAAGGATTCAGAAGTTCACTTCACTGCACCAGTTGAAGAAACCACTTATGTACTTTAATCTATTTGTTGTGTGCTAGGTTGTTTTAGGTGTCGTCAGTTGATAGATTTATCCTTACTGATTGTATTAGTTGTCTAGGTGATAGACAACTTCCCTGTGTGGGAGTTTAGAAATCCGGTATGGGTTTGTCTTTAAAACTTGCAGTTGCTGTGTGTACGTTGAGTTCTAGTAGGTGTTAACTTGTTAGGTTAATAGATTGTTAGGTGTTTTCCTGTAAATCAATCTTGTTTAATGAAGTTCTTACTCGAGATAGCAGTAGAGTGGACGTAGAAAGATTACACCACCTTCGAACCACTATAAACCATAAGTGTTTATTTGTTTTCTTTTATCTGTGTTGTATCTCATATATATCTTGTCATAAGTATAAAAGAATCTTGAAAAGAAAAACATATTTGAGAAAACAAACCTTCAGTCAAAACATAATTTCCGTTGCGTAGAACTCTAAGTTACAAAGTGCAGCACTGTATCCTAGTGCTGTAAGTTCAAATAACTTGCAGAATAGTAAGTTTGAAAAGATTTTTAAAATCGATGAAGGTTCATTCACTCCATTCCTCTGAACCTCCGTGACCATTTGGGACCAACAAGTGGTATCAGAGCGAGTTAGGTTAAAAGCCAACTTATCTAGTCACCTACCCAGATCCAACCCTTACCCGTTGTTTTCTCTGCATCTTTGAAAAATCTCATATTTTAACATATTATGGATTCTTTAAACCATAAGTTGCCTATGTTTTCCATAGAGGAATATAATGACTGAAAGATTAGAATGCAGGTACATCTTTCAGCTATGAACGATGAAATATTGTTGGTCCCAAGTGGTGTCCGAGGTTCGAGGGGGTGAATGAACCTTGATCGATTTTTCAAATCTTTCGAAAAACCTTTCTATTCTGCAAGTTACTCGAACTTACAGCGCCAGATAGTTACTGCTTACAGCACTAGGATGCAATGCTGCACACTGTAACTAGAGTTTATATGCAGCAGAAAATTACGATTTATAACACAAGGCTAGTTTTCTCAAAAATGATCCTTTTCAAAATGTTTTATGCTTATGAGATATATATATGTAAAATGAGATAGACACAAATAAGAAAACAATAAAACACTTATGGTTTATAGTGGTTCGAAGGTGGTGTAATCATTCTACATCCACTCTACTGCTACCTCGAGCAGGAACTTCGTTAAGCAAGATTGAATTACAGGACCCTCCTAACAATCTAGCAACTTTACAAAGTAACCACCTATTAGAGTCCAGCGTACACACAGCAACTGCAAACTCTAAAGGCTAACCCACACAGGGTTCTAAACTCCCACATAGGGAATCTGCCTAACTCTAGACAACTTATACAAAATAGCAAGGATCTCTCCTATCAACTGTTCGACACCTCTAAAACAACCTAAGCACACAGAACAAGGTTAAAAGTATATACATTTTGTTCTTCAACTGGTGTGGTGAAGTGAGCTTCTGAATCCTTCGAAGGATCTTTCAGCTTTGAGCTTGCTTCACTTCATAGTGGTTGAGTGACTGAAACTGATGGTAGATTTGATTGTTTGTAACTTGAAAGCTTTAGAGTTTTTGCGTAAATGTTTCAGTAACCAGCTTTAGTGTTTCTCATCCTCTATTTATACTTGTAGGAGAAGATGTTCGTTGAAGGAGACATCTCTCTTTTGAATTTGAAGTACCTTGACCAAAGGCATGACTCGCATTTAATGCAACTTGACTTTCTCTTTCGAAGCAATTAATGCGGCAGTTGTGGCTAGCAGCTTTCTGCAGCGTGTCAGTCCACGTGGCATCTTTGTATTGGCTCGTTTCTGTAATTTGATCTTGTCTCAAACGGCTCTATTTATTCTTGCTTGGATCTTTGTTCTTCGTACTGCATTTATCCTTTCTCGGATTGCAGGATACTTCTCTGTTTATTATTGGCACTGTTGACTGTTTGGACAGTAAGCTTTGCATTGTATCCTAGGTCTTCTTGCAGCTGATACTCCCTTGCAGTGTTGTTGTAACTAAGACCTGCTTGCAGTATCTTCGGGCAGTACTGCTGTATCTTTTTCTTGCAGTACTCATATATCCTATTCTTGCAGCGATGCTGCACGCCGTTCTTTCTTACTTTGCTGCAGTGCTGTAACTGCTTTCTTGCAGCGATGCTGTATCTGCTTTCTTGCAGCAGCTTCTTTCCGATACACTTGATGCAGCTATGTAACTTATAAAACCTCCATCTTTCAGCTCCTATAACTAGACACAAATCTAGTCTATACTTTCACTTAAACATTGTGAAAAATGAGGTACTTAAAACTTCTTATTACATATATATTTTATTTCATCAAAATCTAAATATCGAAATCCCAACAAATATGGACGGTCATCACTGAAGGACTGATTATTCCCATCAAGGTGAATCCCGTGCTGGGGAGAGACATAGATGAATGAATGAAATAATGAAGATAAGAAGAGAGTCAACTTGGACAATGTGGCTAAAAACACTCTATTCATCACATTGGATAAAAGAACCTTCAGTAAGATTAAAACATGCAGGACATCCATGGAGATATGGGAAACGTTGGAGCAAATATGTGAAGGCACAGAACTTACCAAAGACAACAAGATCTCCAATGCCACCTAATTATTTGAGCTCTTCGAAATGAAGAATGAAGAGACTCTGGAGCAGCTAGACCTGAGATTCACTTCAATAGTGAATGAACTTGAAGCACTGGGCAAGCACTATACTCAGATGGAGAAAAATATAAAAGTATTGATAGCCCTTCCAGTGGAGTGGGATAACAAAACAACCACTATGAGAGTGTCAATGGATCTGAAATCCATGAGCACATTCAACATCTTCTCTGACCTCAAAACCTTCGAGTATGATATTAACATAAGGAAAAATGAGGTAGAAGAATCGAGTTCCAAGGTCACTGTACCGACTGCAAGAAGTACGAAAGATACAACAACCACAAGTTGCAGCAAGCAGTCAGAACTCACTTCTGAGGATACAAAAGAGGATATGACTCTTCTTCTAAAAAAGTTTGGAAGATTTATGAAAAGTAACAGCAACAACAACAAAATGAGTGACTTCAGAAAAAGTCATCCACCACCTTAGGTATCTCTCTCTTCTCAATCAAATTCAAATAATCTTGACTTATGTTACAATTGCAAGAAGTCTGGACACTATGCAAGAAGTTGTCCACACCCAACAGTCCATAAATATCCAGAAAGAGAAAAAGAACAGAGGAGAGAAAAGATGAGATATGATAGACACACGCTAAGGCCCTCATTAGAGAAATGAAGAAAACGAAAGATACAGCAGTCCCCAAGGTGATGCTGAAAGCTGTAGAATCCTCAGATAGCGACAGTGAGACCTCATCCTCAGATGAAGAATCATTGATTTTCTTGATCCCAAAAGACTATGAGGACAGTGAAGAAGATAAAGTAAACTATTAACCTCTGTCCATACATGAAAAAGAGGGGCTGAACATGATCCACTCTCTCAAGAGGATCATGAGTGATTTTGAGCAGATAAACTCAACTCATGAGGAGCTAAATGTTGAAAATGAGAACTTAAGAGATGAAAATGAAAAACTAAGAAGTAAAAACATTGATCTTGCGAAGATGCTATTAGCATATGAGTCTGATAACTGAAGATGCAGCAAGCTTCAGAAAGAAGTATCTAGGCTCAATCTACAAAAGTGTTGGTATCACACATATAGTTTCTACACACATATATAAGAAGCAGTTTTCAAACAAAACTGCTTACAGAAAGAAAACAAACAATACTTACAGAAAAGTCATTTCTGTTAAGAAAGTTTGGGTTCCAAAAAAAACTAACCCCAAAAGACCCTTACAGAAATGGGTACTTAAATCTGTCTGAAATTGTTGCAGGTTTTAGTGGCAGGTTACAGCAGTGAAGTATGGTACATAGATAGTGGCTGCTCAAGGCACATGTCTGGCAACAAAGAAGCCTTAAAAGATTTCCAACCATGCAAAAGACCAAAGGTTATCTTTGGAGATGATTCCAAAGGAAGCACAAAAGAAAATGAAAATCTGGTCAAAGGAAATATCAAGATCAAGGATGTATCCTATGTGAAAGGACTCAGATATAACTTGCTGAGCATCAGTCAATTTTGTGACAAATGATACACTGTGAAGTTCAACCTCAACAAATACCTAATCAAGGACAACAAATCAAATGAAGTCAAGCTTATAGGAACAAGAAGAGGAAACATATATCTTGCAGATTGGAACTCTTCTATTCAACCTACATGTTTCATTATAAAGAGTCCACCAGAGCTGAGCTGGCTGTGGCACAAGAGGCTTAGTCATTTGAACTTCAAGACTATAAACAAGTTAAAAAGAAAAGGACTTGTAAGAGGACTCTCAAATATAGCATTCACAAAGGAAAACATCTGTGGAGCCTGTTAGAAAGACAAGCAAGTAAAAAGCTCATTAATTCAAAGACAAGTTATAGAAGTCATCTCACAGGATTCTAGACCTTCTACACATGGATCTTTTTGAACCAGTAGAACCAGTGAGCATAAGTGGGAAGAAGTACTCACTTGTGGTAGTAGATGACTACTCCAGATACACCTGAACTATCTTTCTTGCTAAGAAGTCAGAAACTCAGAACAAGCTGTCTGACCTCATGAAAAAGATTCAAAATGAGAAAAATTTGAGTATTGTGAAGATTAGATCTGACAGAGGGACTGAGTTCACCAATAAATTCATAGAGAAATTCTGTTCTGATAATGATATTCGTCGTGAGTACTCTGCTGAAAGAACACCTCAAAAGAATGGTGTTGCTGAAAGAAGGAATAGAACACTTAATGAAACAACAAGAACAATGATATCAGAGGCAGAAATACCCAAGAGATTTTTGGCTGAAGCTACAAACACTGCATGCTACACTCAGAACAGATGTCTGATTAACAAAAATCTAGACAAAACTCCATATGAAGTCTGGAATGGATATACACCAAATATTTTCTATCTGCATATCTTTGGATGCAAGTGTTATATCCTCCACAATGGAAAGAAGCATCTAAAGACCTTTGATGCAAAATCAGATGAAGGAGTATTTCTTGGATACTCAGTTGTAAGTAAGGCATTCAGAGTCTTCAATAAAAGAACCTTGGTGGTTGAAGAGTCAATTTATATGGTGTTTGATGAACCACATTATGACACTAGCAAGCTGGAAGAACCTGTTGAATGAACAATCCCCTTGAAAGAAAATGATGTTCCCTATACTGAAGGAGTTCTACCTCCAGCAGAAGACAAAGAAAAAGAGTCTACACCTCTGGATAAAACAGACATTCTTACAGCAGCAGAACCCACAATCTTACTGCATGATGAGGAGCAACCTAGACCTGTGCACACCTTTGAGCCTGACAGAACATGGCTAAGAAATCACCCCAGAGATCTCATCATTGGAGATCCATCACTAGGAGTAAGAACAAGAAGGTCTATTTCTCATGAAACAATGTTTGCATGCTTTATATCTCAAATAGAGCCAAAGAACATTGAAGAAGCTCGTCAGGACAATAATTGGGTTCAAGCCATGCAGGAAGAACTGAATAGATTTGAAAGAAATCAAGTATGACTGTTCACTATTTTCTTTTAGCTACGCCTGCAAGTGTACGGTGTAAATTGTAGGAGTGGTGAACAAGGTCGATCCCACAGAGACTATCTATCTAGGCACTAATTAACTACTCAAATCCAATTCTCAATTTTATCTAGGTAAATCAAATTTCATCAATTGCAGATTAATTCAATAGAAACAATGATAACGTAAATAAGGTAGCTTAAAGATAACAGAAATCTGAAACAAGTTCTAGAACATGCTTTTATCTAATTCTCATCAAGATATCACTTTTACCAATCCAAGTTCATTAATCAATCATCATATATGAGCAATCACACATATCAATTAATAGCTCTCCCGAGTCAATTAATCAGTTGATTATTATGCCATCAGAGGTATCCCTACTCAATCTGATAGAAACATAACAACTCCCAAAAGTACCCAAGATTGATTTCTCATCACATAAATTCCTTAATCTCCCGATCTAAGTATCTTTATGTGTCATGTGTTTATTCTTCCATAATTAAATCTCATCTCCCGAATTTTGATTCAATTATTA
This sequence comes from Scutellaria barbata, assembly GCA_028654395.1. Taxonomy (NCBI): domain Eukaryota; kingdom Viridiplantae; phylum Streptophyta; class Magnoliopsida; order Lamiales; family Lamiaceae; genus Scutellaria; species Scutellaria barbata. The sequence goes on from CM053644.1 coordinate 9,932,785, forward strand.
AAACATGCTCAATTATCGGCCAAATAATCAAACAAACAATCAACTCATAAACACACAAATAAGATGAATGATTATGAACATTGAATTAAATTAAAGATCCATCAAGATTCGAATTAGACTACTAACAAATCCTAGAAAATTATAGACAAGATTGAAAATATCATATCCACTAAACTAACAAGAGAGGAAAGCTTGAAATCCTAGCGACGGTGATCTCGTACTTTCTTTGATTCTTGAATTCTTGTTCTTCTCTCTACCTCTTTTCGCCAATCCCATTCTCTTTTCGCCTCTCAAGTCTTTTATATCAATCAAAGAATGAAAATACGCAAAAACAACCAAATTCGCGGTGCGCCCGAGCACGGCCGTGCTACACGGTACGGTTGTGCCCCATTGTCCAATTTCCATCGCGCATTCTGGTACGATCGTGCTATACTGCACGGTCGTGCCCCATCCTTCAGTCTTGAATCCTGTCGTGCATGGTCCGACCATGCTATTCAGCACTATCGTGCTCGCCTTTTCAGACATCTCACTCAAAACTTACACTTTTCCTCATTAAAATCATGAGACTCAACACAAACCCGTCAAATGCATCTTATATATAAATTATCTCAATAATCACCATAAAAACGTAGCTAACCCATTCAAATGAATACATAAACATACGCAAAAATAGGTGAAAATTGGCATTTATCAAAATCCCCCAAACTTAAACTGTTGTTCGTCCTCGAGCAACGTTAACTACTCAAATGATAAACCTAAACAAAACTAACATCCTACTAAACGAAGCACAAGCCATGACATCAAGTATCACAAACGATAAATCATATACACCTAATTGATATCAAAAAATTCATCCGAACTTATAATAAATACTTCAAACAATTCATAATCATGCACTTTCAAGGAGTAATGAACCTCACAAGGTATAGTGTATCATTCACACTCAACAGTGTTTATAAATAGGATATGTATACGCTCAAAACGATAAATCAAGTAAAACCTACCATAAGCTTGCAGATCGTCTCACTTCTTCACTACGGTTGTACATGCGAATATTAAGAATCAACAAGGACTTCCATTTGGACGCAATGAGACTCTTTGGACAGGGTAGGAAAAATTTGGGATAAAAGTGACTACTCAAATAGATGATTGAAGCTCCTCCACAAATTTCATTTCAATCCACAAAGTCTTGCTTTTTTTTTATCATATATCTCCAATCAACTGCGTCTCCCAAAACATGAGTTCCAGCAATATTCCAATCACAGTCATCATTCGATCGAGTTCCAGAAAAAGGCACAACTCGTAATAACAATTATACACTTGAGTTCCAGAAAAGGCACAACTCATGCAAAAATTTTCCTTTTATCTATCCCTTCTTTAAGCCAAGTACACACTTTCTTTTCTCTTTTCTTTTTTTTACTTGGTCTCTTTTTTTTTCACTGAAATACTCCACCAAATTCTTTCTCCAATTCTACGTAAACTTCCCAATTAAGCTTTAAAATCGTAGGTGGGTATGCTCGAAATATAGGCCCTGATATTAGGCTAAACAAAGAAATAGGTTCAAAAGCTCAACAGGGCTAACAAAGGAAATAAATCAGATTCGGTGAGAAATTATTTGGCTAAGTGACTCATAGTAACAAAGATGGCCTTATATCATTTTCAAAAATCCACATGTACTTGTAGTCTCAAAGAAGATACCAAAGCAAGTTCTAGAGGTATATACAAGATTATCGCCAACATACAATCAAGAAAATAAGACTTGGTGTAATATCAAGTCAAGGCTCAAATCTCACAAGCTTATTTTCATACTCCTTAAAAATACACAATCATTGCATGCTCAGATGTATTCACAAAAAATAATTCGAAACAAACTTTCAACTTCAATCAAGCAATATAGATCTACTTCCATTTACTCAATTTCATGCTTCCTTCTTATACCTCAAAAATTTCAAGTCATCGTCAACTAATCACGCAACTAATCATGTAATCTAAACAAAACAAATATCGAACATATAATCATGCGGTTCTAAAACACATTTCCAATTCCCAAAAAATTTTCCTCGTTTCGTTTTTCAATAATACATCCCTCAAACTTAAAGTCTACAATTCCAAAGAAGACATGAAAACGGGGAAACCAAACAAAGAAACGAAACAAAAAAACTAAAAACAAAAGAAAAGGAAAACAGGAGCAACAAAACCTCTTGTCGCTCAATCCTCAGTCGGGGGTGGCGGGGGTAGATAGACATGGCCCATGGAGATCCTCCAATGGTCCATGCGTGTCATGAAATCCATCATCGTCGCCCGGTAGTCGCAAAATTCCCCTCGCAGCTCGTCTAAGCCGGTCTCCAACGCTCGAAATCTAACGTCGTACTGAGGAGTGTAATCGTGCTGTCGCTGCTGCTGCAGATACTTCTCAGGCTGTGGAGGTGCTGCATATCCATAGTCTGGTCCTCTCTCATATGCCTCTTCCTCCTCTATCACCTCGCGCTGCATATCTGACATATCGAGCAGCGCTGGCTTATATGGCATATCGTCAGAGAGGGCTATGTGTACAGGAGTATCCATAGACCAATTTTGCTGGTCTAGCACGCCCGAACTATCATCCTCGTCACCCACAGTCGTGAACTGTGGATTTGGCAGTGGGAATCCCGGAGCCCCGTTCTGCTGAAAGAAATAACCGTGGCCCATCGGGTCTAGACAGATGAAATGCTGGTTAACCAGCGTCTGCATGTCAATCGTTGTCGACTCGGGCATATACGAAAATGAATCCAGTGGCATCTCAACATGCAGCGCCAATGGGGTGATCAGGCCACCTATGACAATAACTCCACTGGGCTGCTTCGCAATCCTACTCATCTGCCTGATCAAAAATGTAGCGGCATCAATCTCCATCGCTCGGTTTTGAACCATGTAGTATAAAATGTACAACTCATCCACTCGAAGTCCACCGCTATCATGCCGAGTAAAGATCGTCTTGGCCAGCACCCTCTGAATGTATCTGAAGATCGGGTTGCGTATCCACATGGCCTTTGCTTTTCTCGCATCCCATGGTACCGGATCTTGGACGCTGCAATCGGTGAATAGGCCCCAAAACTCCGCGGCTCTGAAGTGCTTGTGATGCTTCACTGTAGTAGCCTCGGTCGGTAAGTGGTATATCTACCGGAATTGTTCTATCAAAATCTCATATGGCCTGTTCTGTAACCGAAAACTTATGCTTTCCGGGGTCATCGGAGGCCATGTCCTTTCCTTGACTGAAAGTGTGCTGAGGACCTCCAGCACGATCTTCGGATAAGTCCTCCATCGCCCTCTGAAAAAATTAGTCCACTCGACTCTGTCCACTAATCTCCAAAAATCATCGTGGAGACCAAGAATCCGTAGAGCACTATCATCGGCGTACCGGGTAGCCTCAATTTGTCTTCCAACCAATGCGTCCCACCAAGCCTGATGTTCAGGATCTGTTAACCGCACCTCGTAATGCGTAAGAGAGGTGGGTTGAGGGATCGAAGAGTTAGTCGAAGCGCCATTGGTTGTCTTTCGCTTTTTTCCTCCAACCATTTTAATCCTGCAATTATAACCACAATCAGTTGTACATGATATCAGATTTTTCATTGAACAACCATAGTTTCCCCGAAACTTAAACACAAGCCTAATTCACATTGTTATCCCTATCTCAACTACACACACAAGTAAATTCCAAATTCTAACCCATATTCATCAATTCATCATTGCATACAATAGAATATATCGTAATCATTGAAAACCACAACCAATCATGCTCAAAATTCCAACCAAGTTGAAGAAATCACATGGCACACCAAGTGTTCGATAAAAGTCCCCAATGACAAAATTTCTCCAAATAAAATTCTACTCCGATTAAAACTCTTCCCAACGCATATTCATTCGTTCCAATGCAAAAGAAACTGAAAAAAAATCGGAGAGTAACATACTTTTTTGACGAAAAACGAAATGTGCACTTGATGGTTCCAAAATGACAATGGGGCACTTTTTCATCCAAAATTTCAAGTAATTGATGTTAACGTGAAGTAGGGGAGTGATGAATTTGTGTTTAAGAGTGATTAATCGGAAGAAAAATGTGTAATTCATTAATTTGGTGCTTAGGGTTTCGAATTTGGGGGAAGAATTGTGAAAATTCTTTCCCCCTTTCACCCTTTTGAATCTCGACCAGATGGGGCACGACCGTACTCCACAGCGCGGTCGACCGTGCCCAGTCTGCCAGGCCCACAGGTCGATGGCTCACGATCGTGCCTCATGGGGCACGACCGTGCTTCACTTATTTATTTATTTATTTATTTTTTATTATATAAATAAAAAACGAGACCTAACTATTTGGGTTGCCTCCCAAGTAGCGCTAAGTTTTACATCTTCAGCCATACGAGACAAAAACTTACCTGTTACGAGTCATTTATGAAATAAATGCACCTGGCCATCTCCTTCGTTCCATTTCCATAGTATAGCTTGATCCTTTGTGTGTTTACGGGGAACGTGCGGCCATCCCTTGCCAATAACTCGACATAGCCTGGATCAAATACTTTCTTCACCCAAAAGGGTCCCGACTATCTTGACTTCAATTTTCCAGGGAACAATCGGAGTCTCGAATTGAATAGCAATACCGGATCTCCTGGCTTGAATGTCCTATTTTGAATCATTTTATCATGAAAGCGTTTGATTCGTTCTTTGTAGATTCGAGCGCTTTCATAGGCATCATTTCGAAACTCATCTAGTTCTAAGAGGTTTTGTACTCGATCTGAGCTTGCCCGTTTGTAGTCGAAATTCAATGCTCTTGTGGCCCAAAACGCTTTGTGTTCCAATTCCACCGGGAGATGACATGATTTACCAAAAAGAAGTTGGTAAGGGGACATACCAATTGGCGTTTTAAATGCCGTCCTATAAGCCCATAGGGAGTCATCCAAACGAAACGCCCAATCCTTACGGTTTACGCTCACAGTTTTCTTTAAGATTGCCTTTATCTCCCTATTTGACACTTTAGCTAGCCCATTTGCTTGAGGGTGATATGTCAATGTCATTTTGTGCTTTACTCCGTATTTCTCCAACAATTTGGCAAAAATTTTGTTGTGGAAGTGTTTTCCCCCATATCTAATAATTGCCTTGGGAGTCTCAAATCTATTGAAGATCTTTTTCTTCAAAACTTGTAGAACAACTTTAGCATCATTAGTTTTGGTGGGAATAGCCTCTATCCACTTGGACAAGTAATCTACAGCTAGCAGAATATAGTTATATCCATTGGATGGGGGAAAAGGCCCCATAAAATCTATGCCCCATACATCGAAAATCTCCACTTTCAGTATGTTGGTGAGAGGCATCTCATGTTTCCTTGATATAGTCCCCGTCATTTGGCATCGATCACAACCTGCCACAAAGTCATAACAATCCTTAAATAAAGTTGGCCAATACAAACCTGATTGCAGCACTTTGATAGTTGTCTTCTTCCCACTATGGTGTCCTCCTACGGGTGATGAATGACACATTCCCACAATGTCATCCCATTCTTCTAGCGGGATACATCTCCTAATTATTGAATCTGCATATCTCCTTAACAAGTACGGGTCATCCCACATATAAAATTTTATATCATGAAGAAATTTCTTTCTTTGTACCTATTTAAATCTGGTAGGAGGACTCCTTGTGCCAAGTAATTCACGATATCTGCATACCATGGTACCGGAGCATCATTTACAGCCAGTATGCACTCATCTGGGAATTTTTCCTTGATCTTTTCGCTTTGATCACCTCTTCGTTCTCGAGTCTTGACAAATGATCAGTTACCACATTCTCGTAGCCCTTACGATCTTTGATCTCCAAATCGAATTCCTGCAACAATAAAACCCAACGTATTAGACGTGGTTTAGCATCTTTTTTATCGAAAAGTTAACAAATTGCAGCATAGTCAGTATAAACTATTGTTTTAGTGCCGATGAGGTAAGGATGAAATTTGTCGAATGTGAAGACGACTGCCAACATCTCTTTTTCCGTAGTGGTGTAGTTTTATTGAGCTTCATCCAGTGTTCGACTTGCATAGTATATCGGCCTCAGCACTTTATCTCTCTTTTGTCCAAGCATAGCTCCCACGGCATAGTCACTGGCATCACACATTAACTCGAATGGTTGTGACCAATCCGGAGTTACCAAAATTGGTGCACTCGTCAATGTCTTCTTCAATGTTCCGAACGCCAAGTGACACTCTTCATCGAACTTGAACTCGGCCTCTTTCTCTAGGAATCGGCTCAACGGTTTGGTGATCTTTGAAAAATCTTTTATGAACCTTCGATAAAAGCCTGCATGTCCGAAGAAACTGCGGATTGCTTTTTCTGTTTTTGGTGGCGGTAATTTTTCAATTGCCATAATCTTTGCTCTATCTACTTCCAGTCCTGCAGATGAATCACGGTGACCCAAAACAATTCCATCTTTTACCATGAAATGACATTTTTCCCAATTTAAAACCAGATTAGTTTCCTTGCATCGCTGCAAAACTTGAGAAAGATTAGATAGACAAATATCAAAGAAAGTTCCAAAAACTGAAAAATCATCCATAAACACTTCCATCCTATTTTCTATCATATCATGAAAAATAGCCATCATGCAACGTTGAAACGTGGCTGATGCATTACACAATCCAAAGAGCATCCTTCGAAATGCAAAGGTGCCATATGGACAGGTAAAAGTTGTTTTCTCTTGATCTTCTGAAGTAATCGCAATTTGATTGTATCCAGAATATCCATCAAGGAAACAATAATAATCATATCCCGCTAAACGGTCCAACATTTGATCTATAAATGGGAGAGGGAAATGGTCTTTTCGGGTGGCGGTGTTTAATTTTCTATAATCAATACACACCCGCCATCCTGTTACCGTTCGAGTGACGATCAGCTCCTCATCCTCATTCTTGACTACCGTCATTTCTCCTTTCTTTGGCACCACCTGTACTGGACTTACCCAATTGCTGTCGGAAATGGGATACACAATTCCTGCATCCAGCCATTTTAGGACTTCCTTCTTCACCACCTCCTACATAATTAGGTTAAGTCTCTGTTGGTTCTGGATTGAAGGTTTGTAAGTATCCTCAATCCTTATTTTATGCATAACAACGGAGGGACTTATTCCCTTCAAATCCAAAATGGACCAACTGAGGGCATGCTTATGTTCTCTCAACACACGTAAAAGTTTTTCTAATTGAACTGAGTTTAGAGAAGAGAAAACGATTACCGGATTAGCTTTTTCACTTCCCAAAAATGCATATTGGAGATGATCTGGAAGGTTTTTCAATTCTGGAATGAATACGGTGCTTTTCGTGTCTGAAGTCGACTCTTTCCGGTCGAGCACGGTCTGACCGTGCTCCTCAGCACGGTTGTGCTCGATCTGCTTACATGTCCTCGATCCGGGCACGGTTGATCGTGCCATGGGGCACGATCATGCCCCGTTGTCCAGGCCTGATTCTCTACCGGGCACGGTCTGACCGTGTTTTCTAGCACGGTCGTGCTTGGTTGTTCCTCCTTCTCCTTATTTCTCGTTTTCTCGTTTATTTACTTTTTTGCCATATTTCTTCCTTGATATTTCTTGTAATGCCTCCAAACAATACACATAGTCGATAATCACCTCATTTTCAGAACAAGGTTTTCCGCTCGAGTTTGTAACGATTCCATCAAGCAAAATTCCAACGCGTCCTTTGACAAGATTTGCTCCATTTGATCCTCCACACATACATCCTCTACTCTAATGAAGCTGCAAGTTTAGTTTTTGTCATGAAATCTCATGGCCTTGTAAATGTTGAACAGGATGTGTTCGTCATTCACTCTCAAGGTAAGCTCTCCTTTTTACACATTAATCAATGCTCGTCCCGTAGCTAAGAATAACCATCCTAAAATAAGGGGCACAATATGATCTTCCTCCATGTCGAGAACTACGAAATCCACTGGGAAGATGAATCGATCAACTTTGACTAGTACGTCCTCAATGATCCCCTTGGGATAAGTTATCGATCTATCAGCTAATTGCAACGTGATTGTGGAGGGTTTCACTTCACCAAGACCAAGCTTCTTCAAAATGGATAGCGGCATCAAATTTATGCTTGCTCCTAGGTCACACAAAGCTTTGTCAAAACTTGATTCTCCAATCACACAAGGGATTGTGAAGCTCCCTGGGTCTTTAAGCTTTTGTGACAACTTTTGTTGTATGATTGCACTGCACTCCTCCGTGAGATTAACTCTTTCATAATCCACTATTTTCTCTTCTTTGACATGACGTCCTTCAAGAATTTTGCATAATTCGGCATCTGTTCCAACGCATCTGCAAAAGGAATGTTAATGTGAATTTTCTTGAAAATTTCCAGAAATTTAGCGAATTGAGCATCTAGCTTTTTTTTTTGAAAACGCTGAGGAAAAGGAAGAGAAGAAATAGTAAATGGGAGTGAAGGGTTAGAATTTGATTTTGGCTTCTCAGCCCCTTTTTGTTCGACTTCAACTTCCTTTTGCTCCGCCACTTCTTCATCATCTTTCTTCTCGTTCTCATCTTCCTCCACCACTGACATGTTTGGTCCTTCATATTCCATTCAACTTCTCAATTGGATTGCCTTGCAATGCTCCCTTAGGTTGATTTCAGTAGTGCTTGGATATTGTCCCTTTTTATGTTGATTCCCTATGTTTTCAGCCATCTTCCCTACTTGTAACTCCAAGGCCTTCATCCGTGCATCAAATTTTTCTTCCATCCTTATGAATCTATCTCGTGATTCATTCATAAATGCACCTACTAAATCTTTAAGTGTCGGTTTCTTTGGTTCATCAATGACTCCATTTGTAACAGAAAAACCCAGAGGTGGTTGTAAAACATTCTTGTTGTTTGCATAGGAGAAATTTTCATCATTCGCCCTCCGTGTTTATACTAATACATCCCCCTATTCCGAAAGTTTTAGTTGTTTCGGAAGCCTTGGTTGTTGAAATTTTGCCCATTCATAAAGTTGACATCTTCTACTTCTTCTTGTTGGGTAAAATCACATCCTCGACTCCCAACACTTCTTACGCTTTGGGTTTGAACCTTTGCCAGTGCAGGTACTTTAGTTGTGAGAGCTGCTATTTATGAGGACAATACGGACAATTTGTCTTGACCTTGAATCTCAGCCACTTTCCTATATGTGTTCCTCTTAGACGGCCATTGGTAGCTGTTTGTTGCCATTTCCTCCAGGATATATATTACCTCATCTGGACTCTTTGCTAACAAAGCTCCCCTTGCCGCTGCATCTATCATTGTTCTCGTTGATCCAAACAGTCCATTGTAGAAGAAACAGACCTGTTGATCCTCAGGGAATCCATGTTGAGGACATCTTCTTAACATATCTCTGAATCTTTCCCAACCTTCACCCAAGGACTCCCCATCAAATTGCTTGAACTGTGTAATTCACTCTTCAACTTCAACGTTTTGCTTGGTGGAAAGTACTTGAATATAAACTTCTTACTTAAACCATCTCATGTAGTAATTGAGCCTGAAGGGAGTGAGTTGAACCACAACTTTGCTTTGTCTCGTAGAGAAAAGGAAAACAATTGTAATCTTATGGCATCATCAGAAACACCATTCAACTTAATTGTGTCACAAACTTCAAGAAATTGCACCAGATGCGCATTGGGGTCATCTAAATGGCTTCCCCCAAACTGATTTTGCTGAACCATAGCGATCAGACCCGGTTTCAACTCGAAATTGTTCGCTCGAATAGGTGGTCGCACAACCCCCTTCCATTTTGTTGAGGTTGAAAGTAATCTCTTATGGGTCTCTGAGCACCCACTTGTGGTGCTTGATTCACTCCGTCTTGATTGTTTAGTACTTGTTCCATCGGATTGTCTTCAGCCATCTGAATTGGAGCAAAAAGTTGTTTTCATGTTTTACGATGTCTGCAGGTTGCTTCAATCTCCAAATCTAATGCATTCAAGTTCACCTTTTCAGAGCGAGTGTTCATGCACAATCTGAAAACACCTGAAAAACAAGTATCAGATACTCCCTGAAAAATAAAAAATATAATAAAAGAAAAAATACAGGTAAATCCTAGACTAAAAATAAAAACAAAATTCAAATATTAATTGCGCCTAAACTCTAGTCCCTAGCAACGGCGCCAAAAACTTGTTCACTATTTTCTTTTAGCTACGCCCGCAAGTGTACGGTGTAAATTGTAGGAGTGGTGAGCAAGGTCGATCCCACAGAGACTATCTATCTAGGCACTAATTAACTACTCAAATCCAATTCTCAATTTTATCTAGGTAAATCAAATTTCATCAATTGCAGATTAATTCAATAGAAACAATGATAACGTAAATAAGGTAGCTTAAAGATAACAAAAATCTGAAACAGGTTCTAGGACATGCTTTTATCTAATTCTCATCAAGATATCACTTTTACCAATCCAAGTTCATTAATCAATCATCATATATGAGCAATCACACATATCAATTAATAGCTCTCTCGAGTCAATTAATCAGTTGATCATTATGCCATCAGAGGTATCCCTACTCAATCTGATAGAAACATAACAACTCCCAAAAGTACCCAAGATTGATTTCTCATCACATAAATTCCTTAATCTCCCGATCTAAGTATCTTTATGTGTCATGTGTTTATTCTTCCATAATTAAATCTCATCTCCCGAATTTTGATTCAATTATTAAAACATGCTCAATTATCGGCCAAATAATCAAACAAACAATCAACTCATAAACACACAAATAAGATGAATGATTATGAACATTGAATTAAATTAAAGCTCCATCAAGATTCGAATTAGACTACTAACAAATCCTAGAAACCCTAGAAAATTATAGACAAAATTGAAAATATCATATCCACTAAACTAACAAGAGAAGAAAGATTGAAATCCTAGCGATGATGATCTCGTACTTCCTTTGATTCTTGAATTCTTGTTCTTCTCTCTTCGTGCTTCTTCTCTCTGCCACTTTTCGTCAATCCCCTTCTCTTTTCCCCTCTCAAGTCTTTTATATCAATCAAAGAATGAAAATACGTAAAAATAACCGAATTCACGACGCGCCCGGGTACGACCGTGCTACACGGCACGATCGTGCCCCATTGTCCAATTTCCATCATGTATTCTGGCACAATCGTGCTATACTGCACGGTCATGCCCCATCCTTCAGTCTCGAATCCTGTCGCGCACGATTCGGTCGTGCTATTCAGCACGGTCGTGCTCGTCTTTTCAGCCATCTCACTCAAAACTTGCACTTTTCCTCATTAAAATCATGAGACTCAACACAAACCCGTCAAATGTATCTTATATACAAATTATCTCAATAATCACCACAAAAATGTAGCTAACCCATTCAAATGAATACATAAACATACGCAAAAATAGGTGAAAATTGGCACTTATCAATGACACACAGTTGAAAGACCAACTCATCAAGGAGTTATTAGAACAAAGTGGGTGTTCAAGAACAAACTAGATGAATCCAGACTTGTTGTAAGAACTAAAGAAAAGCTAGTTGCTAAGGGGTATTGCCAAGAAGAAGGAATTAATTTTGATGAGACCTTTGCTCCTATAGCAAGGTAAGCTATAAGGATTTTTCTAGCATATGCAGCTCACATGAACTTAAATATATATCAAATGGATGTGAAAAGTGCATTTTTCAATGGTCTTCTTATAGAGAAAGTGTATGTGGAGCAACCTCCAGGCTTTGAAGACCATGCAAATGCCTTATAAGATCTTTGCTGTATCTTACAGCAAGCATACCATACATCATGTTTGCAATAGGAGTCTGTACAAGATTTCAAGCAGCCCCGAAGGAATCACATCTTTCAGTAGTGAAAATGATTATCAAGTATCTGAAAGAAACTCAAGAAGTAGGCCTATGGTATCCTAATGAAGGAGGATTCAAGCTTAAAGGCTACTCTGACTCAAATTATGCTAGCTGCAAGATTGACAGGAAAAACATAAGTGGAACTTGTCAATTTCTAGAAAACAGGCTTGTTTTATGGTTCTGCAGAAAACAAACATTTATAGCAACATCTACAGTAGAAGCGGAATATGTTGCAGCCGGAAGTTGTTGTGCTCAAATCCTCTGGATACAGCAGTAACTAAGAGATTATAAAATTGAAGAGAAAGTAACTTCAATCCTCTATGATAATACGAGTACTATTGCAATTACCCATAATCCAGTATTCCACTCAAGAACAAAGCACATTAACATCAGACATCACTTCATAAGAGATCATGTTGAAAAGAAAGATGTCGTGGTAGAGAAAGTTCATGCAGATCTCCAACTAGCTTATATATTCACCAAGTCTCTATGTGAATCAAGAGTTTCCATGCTAAGGAATGAGCTGTGAATTCTGAAGTTGTAAGTGGAAGGAGAAGTTTCAGAAGCTCAGAGGGAATCCCTGCAACCTTGTAAGAAGCTATAAGTATCTTGCTGTAAGATGCGGCTTCATACAATGCTGCATCCTTAATTCTTATAGCATGAACAGTAAGTAAGCAGCAGAAGGATACAACATTTATTACCTGGAGTATTTAATACTCTGCAACCTCGTACAAGAAGCTGCAATCTTAAAAAACAATAAATAAGGCGGCAAAATGCATGCTTCACCTCGTATTTAATGTAAGTCTGCGTGTGTCAGGATACGAAAAGATGCGGTTAGAGGTCATAACTGCTAAGTTTCGAATATTTATACGTTGACCCTTCCATCTTTTTATAAGGACCGTTAGATCAACTTTAATCTTTTACTCTTATCTATTGATCTTAAAACAAGTCTTTTAAACTTCTCCTTGATACCATTACCTGATCATTCATGCACATTTTTCTCAAAGTATCAAGTAAGAGCAGTTTCTTCCTTCAAAAATTTTCAGAACTTTTTCTGTGCAGTTTCTTCAAACCTTCATCTTTATCATCAATGGCTGCCAGACAAACAATCATTCTCGAAGGATGTCTTGTCAACCAAGAGCATGTATATGCCTCAAAGCTATATTACAACTCCATCATTGCCTATATTTTCGAAGCTTTGGAAAGGACCCAGATTCTAGGGCTCCTAACCATAGTTTATATCGGATTCTCCATAGAGTCTGTTCAGAGATTCTACGCGCTCGCAAGGAGATCCGAGAAGAGAAGATTCTCCATTCTCTTCAAAATGGATGAAGATGATGAGGACAGAGAGCTGTCCATGAGAGACATCGCCTCTATATTCAGCATCTCTGCTGAAGGGTTGACTCCAAGTCAGCTCCTGTCGTTTGGGGATGACATTACTGAAGAGATGTGGAATCTCTTTAGGGAGAGGGATGCTGGGGTCGAAGTTAAGAAAAATACCCTGAAGAAACTCTTCAAGCCGGAGTTTGAGTTTCTTCACGATAACTGTGCGTACTCCATTGAAGGCAGAATAGGGAGTTACGATAAATGCACAGACCTCCGCTTCAGAATCATGTCTGCCATCATGAGCGGAGAAAGGGTGAACTGGGCTAGGTTCATCTTTAAGTAGATATGGGAGGAGGCAGAGAAGACCACTGTAAGAAGGAGCTACGGCATCACAATCTGCTCCCTTCTCTGTAAGCTTGGATTGCAGCTCATAGCTCCTACCCCAATTCCCATTGGTAAGTATCTTGGAGAGAAGAAGAAGGGTATTGTTAGTAAAGCTGCTGGGGTTGTAAGGAAGAAAATTAAGGATGCAGTAGCTGCAACCTTAGCCCTTCGAGATGAAGCTGTAAACGGTGGGGTAGATAAAGAAGGAGAATCAAGGCAAGAGGCCCTTCCCATCAGCTCAGCTTCTAAAGACAGTGTCCTCTCTATCATCAAGAGGGCTCCGAAGAGAGCAGAATTGGAGTCATCATCATTCTCAGATGATGATGTGCCCCTAGGGAGAAAGAAGATAAGAAAACTTGTTTCTCTGCGCAGCAAGAAGAAAGTTGCTACAGCTTTTACAAGAAGAATAGTTGCATCAGAGGTCGAGTCAGATGAGCAGCGTGAGCAAGAAGGCCCCCAACCTACTGTTGCAAGAGCTCTGATCGATTCAACCTTCCTAGCTGCTGGATCTAATCCAACCTTCCCAGTCGCTAGTCTCGATCCAATCTTTCCAGCTGCTGAAGATGAGATAGAGCAGTAATATAATCTCTAAAGGAGGATGAGACTGGCTAAGGGGAAAACTCTGCTGCAGTAAAAAGAGTTTCTTGTCATGGAGAAGATTGTCCTAAAGTGGGCTCAAACGAATGATATACTCCACCTCCTGTAACCTGAGTTCGTAGAATTTGTTCGCTCAGTAAGATCACGAATAACTGTTGCTCATGGAGCATTAGACAAAAGGAAGGACAAGGCTGCTGCAGTTGAAAAGGAGTCTACAAAGCTGCAGATGAAAGCAGCAAGGGAAGATGTGCAGGTCTTCCTAGCCCCAGCTATAGAGGCTGTAAGAAGGGGCGATGATGTTGTATTTGCCGAAGAGCAAATCAACACTCTTGGAGTGGTGCAAGCTGAAGAAGCGATGCTGCAACTAGCGCTGCAAGCTAGTGTGAAGGAGACCAGGATGCAACACACTTCAAGAAGGATGCGGGGAGAAGGAAGCTCAAGCTCTCTTGCATATGAACAAGTAGTTGAGGGTCTCTCAACGCTAGTCTCTCTCCAACCCTTAGAGGAGAAGACTCAACTACTTGACTACGGCGATTCTCTAGTTCACGCCTATTCTGAAGCTGCTGCAGCTTCACTTAAAGGGGAACCGTCAGTGATTATCACAGAAGTTCTCTCTGATATTGCAGAAATAGAGATTTCCAATAATGTAACCACGTAGAAAGTTGCGGAGGCTGGACTCCCTGTACTAGCAGAGACAACAGTACACCATGGGAAATCCTTGAAGAAACAGCTGAATAAACCTTGAGGATGGAAGCTGAGATTCTTGTAAAAGTTGAGCATACAGTGCTGCAAACTATTACTGCTGTAAGAAACCAACCGATGTTGTAAGTTGTAGATCTTGCAAAAGAGGAAGTAGAGAAAGTTGTAAGATCGGTCGTTGAGACGGTGTCCTCGCAGAAGACTTCAGGTGAGATGGCTGTTGAGACAACACTCTCTGAGGAGTTGAAGACTTCTAGAGGGGTGGTTGTTGAGACAGTACCCTCAGAGGAAGCTGAAGTTGCTGAAGTGGCTGAAGAAACATCAGTGCATCTAGAGACACCTCAGGAGGAGGTTGATGCTGCACCTGCTGCAAGCTTATCCGAACCAATTTAGGATGCAGCAGAAGTTTCTGAAGAAGAAGAAGCAGAAGATCCTACCTCTGAATTTCATGAGAAGTTTGCTTCTTTCAGAGTATCAAGCTCAAGGAGGATCGATGATGATGCTGATGATGATGATGAAGTTGGTGAAGATGAAGAAGCCTCGGAGCTGAATGCAGCACAACGCCCTCAAACTATAATTCCATACGCTGTACCAGCTTCTGGCTTAAAACAAGAAAGAGCAGCTGGACTGTCAACTGAGGAGTCTATAGACAAAGTTATTGCTGCTGTTAGACAACTCCTCCACGAACTGCAAGAACACCAGTCTAACATGCAGAGCAACATGCGCTTAAGTGACATGTTACATGCTGAAACCATTACCAGCTTTAAGAAAGATATTGAAGCCATCCCTGAGAAGATGCAGTACAGCCTTAACAATCGAACCAACAAGCTGTAAAGGGATAGGATACGGATGAAGGAAGAGTTGAAGAGAGAAGTTGCAATCAACCGAGTAGAAATCAAGATGTGCACGAATTCAGTTGATGTAGCAGCAGAGATGTTGCACTCTCACTCCATGCTGTTGGAGACACTGCTGGATAATGTTCTTGACCAAACTAGAAGAACTAGAAGTGTTGATGACATATTGGGCAACCTGGAGATGATAGTTGATGAGCTGAGGAACATGATGGTCAGTGTCTTCCATCAGCATGCTCAAGGAAATAGACAACCAACAGAAAAGCCCCCGCACCTACAAGAAGACTAAAGTCTTCTATAACGAGAACAACCCTTACTCCATCCCTGACTTTTGATGATGCTAAAAAGGGGGAAGAAAGATATGATAGATACAGGAGATTAGAGGAACAAGAAGAAGATGATGACCAGCCCCTGAGCAGAAGAAGAAGAAGATTAAGGTCATCTGTTGCTGCTGATATTCCCTCTCCGAAGAGATGGAGAAAAGATGATGAAGGAGAAAGAGGAGCTGGTGCAACTGCAACATTCAGACCAGCAGGCAGCACTGCACCCAGTGCTGCTACACGAAAAGATGATGCAACCCCCTCTTCTTATAGCACAAAAAGAGGGAGAGAAGATTAGCAGTTGGGCTCAAGAAAAAGGATGAGCAAAGCTAAAGCTGAAAGACAGTACAATCTGAAGATGGCTGCTTAGAGAGCTGAGAAAGCCAGAGCTGAGCAAGAAGAAAATGCCTGGATGTAGAGGCTTGGAGTGATTGGTGAGAGCAGATCGAGGGTGATGGAAGATGTTGACAGAGCTCTGCACCAATACCCCTTCAAGAGATTCCACACCTCGACACAAACAACATATCTGCTGAAGTATATATACTGATGGATCAAAGGCCTGAAGGAGAAAATATGGCTTGGAGCTTAAACATCTTTAGAGTAGTGAGACTGCCCACTGACAGGAATCCATCATTTGAGGCGATCACTCTTTACAAAAAATCAGAGTACCTCAAATACTTCAGATATCTCTACAGAGAGGGCTTTTTTAGAAAATTTCACACCTGTTAATTTGCATTGAGGAGATATGAACAACTTGCTAGGGATGGAGAATTAGAGATCCAGACTCGCTATATAAACCTAGTGAAGCAAGACATGATAATGTCTTTATGTGAGGACTTCTAGCTTAGGTGGATTCAAATTCCTAAGATCAAGTAGAAGGTGGAAGAATCATACTAGGAGTCCATTCGAGATTGGTAGAAGGGCTCGAAGAAAAGAGAGGAAGCAGAAAGAATGGCTACTGAAAGAAGACCTAATGAAACTTCTACAAGGAGGTTCCTATTTCAATAGTAACTGCTGCAAGTTATATTGTATACCTGATTTCTATATTTTTGCCTTCTATAAAATTTCTTTCCTTAATGAAGAAATTTTATTTTCTACTTTATGATCAAGTTCATATTTTATGAACCTTTGCATGTTTAGTTAATCTTGCTGATTTAAGATGAAGCTTAGAAATGATACATCTTTGATGAATCCAGGATTAAGTTATCTTTTCGGTGCATATGTGTAATATCTGAACAAAGATAATAAATGTAAAGTAAGATATCCTATCATGAAAGATATAATGTAAAGGGTTTTGTCATCATCAAAAATGGGAAAATTATTGGGATTTCAGTGTATAGATTTTGATGAGACAAACCACATATGTAATAGAAAGTTTGAGTACCCAATTTTTCACAATATTTAAGTGAGAACATAGACTAGGATTGAGTCTATAGTTATAGGTTCTGAAACATGGAGGATCTCAACAAAGTCGTGCTACATCAAGAAGATGAAAGTATAAAGATACTGTAAGTATGAACTGCAGTAATACAACAAGTTAATACTGCAAGCAGAAGATACTGGATACAGGAAGAAGTTACTGCAATGCAGCTGTAAGAAGAAAAGTAACTACGCTGCAAGAAGTAGTTACAGTCACGCTGCAAGTAAAAGTTACAGCACCACTACTGCAAATATGAGATACAACAGTACTGTATGAAAGAGGTTGTTGCAAGAAGATCGAAGATACAGAGCAGAAGCTAAGACTTGCTGCATACTCCAATAAATCTCGAATACAACAAACAGAAGCAACACTCTGCAATACGAGGAAGCATAAATGTAGTATGAGGAATGAAAAAAGAAGTAAGTATAATTAGAGCCGTTCGAGACAAGATCAAAGTTACAGGTATAGAATCAATACAAACGCGACACGTGGCCTGACATGTTATAGAAAGCTGCGAGCCGCAACCACCGCATTGAATGCTTTGAGAAGATAAGTCAAGACGCATTTAATGCGAACCATGTCTTTGATCAGTACCTATAATTCAAATGAGAGATATCTACTTCAACGGATATCTTTCTACAAATATGAATAGAGGTCGAGCAACACTGAAGCTGACTACTGAAACATTTATGCTCAAAAAGTTCAAAGCATTCTCAAGCTATACTCTCAAGCTTTCTCACACATTTCAATCACTCGACCTAAAGTGAAGTGAACCAAATTCAACCTGAAGATCTGAAGAAGGATTTAGAAGTTCGCTTCGCTGCACCAGTTGAAGAAACCACTCATATTTAACCTATTTGTTGTGTGCTACGTTGTTTTAGGTGTCATCAGTTGATAAGATTTATCTTTGCTGATTGTATTAGTTGTCTAGGTGATAGGCAACTTTCCTATGTGGAAGTTTAGAAATCTTGTGTGGGTTTACCTTTAGAACTTGCAGTTTCTGTGTGGGTTCTATTAGGTGATAACTCGTTAGATTGATAGATTGTTAGGTGTTTTCCTGTAAATCAATCTTGCTTAATGAAGTTCCTCCTCGAGGTAGCAGTAGAGTGGACGTAGAAGGATTACACCAGCTTCGAACCACTATAAACCATAAGTGTTTATTTGCTTTCTTTTATCTATACGGTATCTTATATATATCTTGTCATAAACATAAAAGAATCTTGAAAAGAAAAACATATTTGAGAAAACAAGTCTTCAGTCATAATATAATTTCCGCCGCGTAGAACTTTAAGTTACAACGTGCAGCACTGCATCCTAGTGCTGTAAGCAGTAATAGCTGGTGATGTAAGTTCAAGTAACTTGCAGAACATGTTAGGACCATCAAGCGCATTACCGCTACACCAAAAGGATATCCAATGGACATATGGCGCAACTTTAATGTCTTATACTTATATAGCTTTGCGCTCACGGATTCGAATCTGGAAGAGCCGTGCCCCGCACATATTTAAGCTCCGACCCAAGGCAAGTTGTTGGGAAATATCCCAACAAACACCAACAACAGGATTCGTGCCCTCAACTCGACCCGATGTGTGGATCGCTTTCATACGCGTCCACACGCCCTAACATGCGGCCACACCATAGTTGGTGTGCACCACACACCACTTGAAGTTTATACTTTAAGTTATCACTTATTTACTCTTAAGATATCACATATTTACTTTTCAGATATCACACTGTTACCCTTTAGGTAGTAGTGTCAAAACAGCGTTGCTTTCTTCTTCTTCTATTTTTTTTTTTGTTCTTCTCTCTCCTTCTTCTTGTTAATCTATTTTCTTATTAATTTGTTATTCGTCTTAGTTGTTTTGTATATTCTTCTTCTCTATCTTCTTATTTTTATTCTTCCTCAAATCTTCATGGAGTCATTTATGTGTTTTTTTTTCTTCCTCTTCTCTTTTATTCATTTCCATAGATTTAGATAATTAATTTCAAATCACAATTTATTACAGTAATTTTAAAACATTGAAAATCAATTATTTCAAACAATATGAAATCATGATTTTCTGATTCTGAGGAAGAAGATGAAACATTTGAAATTTTAAAAATTTTCATTGAAGATATTACTTATATGCTCTTAAAGTATTATATAAATACCTTACAAGTATTACACATGTTCTTTTCAGGTATTACATTTACCTTACAGATATTACACATGTTCTTTCAAATATTACATAAATACCTTACATATATTATACATGTTCACATCAGGTATTTACATAAATACCTTTACAGGTATTATACATGTTCTTTTAAGTATTACATAAATACCTTTACAGGTATTATACATGTTCTTTCAAGTATTACATAAATACCTTATATATATTACACATGTTTCTTTTAAGTATTATACTTACATTACATGTATTACACATGTTCCTTTCAAGCAGTACTTAAATATATTACAAGTATTACACATGTTCAATTTAAGTATTACATAAGTACCTTACATGTATTACACATTTTCATTTCAGGTATTATACATAAGTATTACTTACATATAAGTTCTTGTTTTCAGCTAAATTCTTAAAATTATTTTCAGCCAAATACTTTATCTTGCTCATTGTTGAAATCTTCCTTCATTGTTGACACAAGAAACCCTAGATTTTAAAACTATAAGAATCCAAAATTTGTAGTATTGTTGATTAAGTGTAGAAATTGAGAAGAAATTGAGTAAAAATTGAAAAGAAATTATTGATTTTAAAAGCTGTGAGAAGAAATTGAGAAGAAAGAAAAAAAAAAAAAAAAGCAACGCAGAAAGGAGATTAAGAGAGAAAAAAGCAAAAAAAAAAAAAAGCAACAGCAGTGCTAAAAAAGAGATTAAAAAAAGAAAGAAGAAGAGATATTCCAACGTAAAAAAAAAACTATATATATGATCATGGGGCGGGTCGGGAGCACAGATCCTAGGCAGGCTTTTCATAACCGGATCGGACTGGCGGGTTCAGTCGGAAATCAACATAAAAATCGATCCAAATACACCCAATTAACCAATTTTTTGGTTAAACCGAAAAGAACTGGTCAAAAACCGGTTGAATCGGTTATAATCGGGAATCAGAAAACCGAAAAATCAGTTTTTTTTAATTACATCCACTTCTTATTTTGGGCTATAAAATAATGATCTTTCATTTTTGGGCTTCCAAATTGGGCTTCAAATGTTAAAAAAGAAACTAAAAAAATAAAGAAAACGACGATCCTTTATGTGTTGGATCGAATGAATAATATAGAGAGATAAAACATGCAGCAGAATAAAAACAGAGATGAGGAGTAGTGGAGAGGAGAGAAGAGACACTTCTGCAAATTTAATTTTCTCACTCAATCTAAACACTTTTGTAGTTTGACATTTTATAAATTTATTGTATTTATTTTAATATGAATCATATAAGTGCATAAATTTTTTAATGTAACATAAATAATATTGAAAAAAAAATAGTCAAAGATCATTTTACCGGTTGAACCGGTGGTTCAACCGATCCAACCGGTTGAACTATCAACCAATTTGACCACCGGTTCGGTTATGAAAACATTGATCCTAGGATCCATGCGCTAGGGTAACATAAGTGCCTCTCCTGAAAAAAAGGCTGAAAGAACTTTACAAACAAAACAACAAAAACAATCTGAAATTACAAATAATCTACAATAATATTGCTCTATTACATTGATCAAGATTTCGATAGATATCATCTCTTCTACTCTCAAACGCCAAGATTAGCTATATAACCAGCAACTTTGTTTTGTCTTAATGTATGTGAGAGATGAGTGTGTCTAATGTGCACCAGTTGCACATACAATCCGGGTCAACCCGAATTCGCGTGTCTTTGTTTATTTATTTTTTTTACTTAAGGTCAAAACCTTTATATACAAATTTGGTGACCTTTATATATAAATTTTGTAACCTGTATGTTCAATAGCTTAGAAAAAAAGAAAGAATTTTAGCAAAATTTGTATATAGATACCTTTATATTATATTCATATGACCCTTATGTATATTCATGTGACCTTTATGTACAAATATTCATTTCTTTATATACTTTTATATATTACATAAATGTATAAATATTTATACAAAAATGTCACATGAATATACATAAGGGTCACATGAATATCACATAAAGGTATTTATGTACAAATTTTGCTGAAATTCTTCCTTTTTTTTCTTTCTAAATTGCAATGCATAAAAGTCACAACATTTATACATAATAGTCACAACATTTGTACATAAAAGTCATCAAATTTGTATATTAAGGTAAATTAAGACATAAAAAAAAGAGGTAAATTTGCGGATCTAGGTCGGGTCGACCCAGATTGCATGGATATTAGATCCATGCACCAGGTGTACAGGAGAATTTGTAGTGAGAGATATGTCAATTGAGCTTATTTACATAGGCAAAAAATTTATATAAGACAGTCTCACACATAATTATTATGGCACATATTTTTATTACTCACTCACAAAATTCATTTTTACAAAATCACATGTAAATTATAAAGTGTGTGTTGTGCGTTGACTCTTCTCAAAAAATTAAATTAGTGAAACGATCTCATACAAGTCTCACTTGTAAGTAATAAGAAAATTTGGACAACAAATGTTAAAGTTTCCAACTCCCCAGAACACGTCATTATGACAATAATAAAATGTCATAGAATTAGTTTCCAACCATATATTTCTAGAGTAGTGTTTTTGTGCACCAAGTGCATGGGTCATGATCCATGTAAACTAGGCACGTAGGTCGGGTCGGGTTCGGTTTAACCCGGATCCACGCCTATTTTTTTTTTTAATTTATGTCATAACCTTTATGTTGTAATAATATAACATTTATGTACATATTTCATAATCTTTTCAATGTATAACTTATACTTTTTTTCACTATAAAAATTCATGCAATATAGTCAAAATCTTTATGTTGTAATAATATAACCTTTATGTTGTAATAGTATAACCTTTATGTACAAATTTCATAACTTTTTCAATAAATAACTTATAGTTTTTTCACTATAAAAATTCAATATAGCCGAAACCTTTATGTTGTAATGATATAACCTTTATGTTGTAATAGTATAACCTTTATGTACAAATTTCATAACATTTTCAGTGAATACCTTATACTTTTTTCACTACTCAGCACTGCAATAGGTTATGTGCATATAACTAAAAGGTTATAAGATCAATAGAACTAAAATGTTAAGTTCGCTAAACTAAAAAGTTATATCAATATAACAGCTGAACTAGGATTTGAGCGTATGGGGGACGCTTGAAATGCACTCTCGGATCGGGTCAACCCAAATGCACAGATCCTAAATCCGTGCACTTAGTATATAGAAATAATTGTGATATTTCTAAACCCAAAATCAGAATAAAAATGCAAACCATCTTAAACAACAATTAATGTTCTAGTGGTGGATCAAGATTTAGTCTTTGGAGGGATGTGGGAAGGAACACATATATGAAAAATCTAAATATATTGAAAGTGCACTCTATATATTTCCTATGGTTATACATCTACTTTAATTAAATATTTTTGACTAATATGATATTATAATATATATATAATATATTAGTCAAAAATATATTAATTAAAGTAGATGTATAACCATAGGAAATATTAGAGTGCACTTTCAATATATTTAGATTTTTCATATATGTGTTCCTTCCACATCCCTCCAAAGACTAAATCTTGATCCACCACTAGAACATTAATTGTTGTTTAAGATGGTTTGCATTTTTATTCTGATTTTGGGTTTAGAAATATCACAATTATTTCTATACTAAGTGCACGGATTTAGGATCTGTGCATTTGGGTTGACCCGATCCGAGAGTGCATTTCAAGCGTCCCCCATACGCTCAAATCCTAGTTCAGCTGTTATATTGATATAACTTTTTAGTTTAGCGAACTTAACATTTAGTTCTATTGATCTTATAACCTTTTAGTTATATGCACATAACCTATTGCAGTGCTGAGTAGTGAAAAAAGTATAAGTATTCACTGAAAATGTTATGAAAATTGTACATAAAGGTTATACTATTACAACATAAAGGTTATCATTACAACATAAAGGTTTCGGCTATATTGAATTTTTATAGTGAAAAAACTATAAGTTATTTATTGAAAAAGTTATGAAATTTGTACATAAAGGTTATACTATTACAACATAAAGGTTATATTATTACAACATAAAGATTTTGACTATATTGCATGAATTTTTATAGTGAAAAAAAGTATAAGTTATACATTGAAAAGATTATGAAATATGTACATAAATGTTATATTATTACAACATAAAGGTTATGACATAAATTAAAAAAAAAAATAGGCGTGGATCCGGTTAAACCGAACCCGACCCGACCTACGTGCCTAGTTTACATGGATCATGACCCATGCACTTGGTGCACAAAAACACTACCTAGAAATATATGGTTGGAAACTAATTCTATGACATTTTATTATTGTCATAATGACGTGTTCTGGGGAGTTGGAAACTTTAACATTTGTTGTCCAAATTTTCTTATTACTTACAAGTGAGACTTGTATGAGATCGTTTCACTAATTTTAATTTTTGAGAAGAGTCAACGCACAACACACACTTTATAATTTACATGTGATTTTGTAAAAATGAATTTTGTGAGTGAGTAATAAAAATATGTGCCATAATAATTATGTGTGAGACTGTCTTATATAAATTTTTTGCCTATGTAAATAAGCTCAATTGACATATCTCTCACTACAAATTCTCCTGTACACCTGGTGCATGGATCTAATATCCATGCAATCTGGGTCGACCCGACCTAGATCCGCAAATTTACCTCTTTTTTTTATGTCTTAATTTACCTTAATATACAAATTTGATGACTTTTATGTACAAATGTTGTGACTATTATGTATAAATGTTGTGACTTTTATGCATTGCAATTTAGAAAGAAAAAAAAGGAAGAATTTCAGCAAAATTTGTACATAAATACCTTTATGTGATATTCATGTGACCCTTATGTATATTCATGTGACATTTTTGTATAAATATTTATACATTTATGTAATATATAAAAGTATATAAAGAAATGAATATTTGTACAAAAGGTCACATGAATATACATAAGGGTCATATGAATATAATATAAAGGTATCTATATACAAATTTTTGCTAAAATTCTTTCTTTTTTTCTAAGCTATTGTACATACAGGTTACAAAATTTATATATAAAGGTCACCAAATTTGTATATAAAGGTTTTGACCTTAAGTAAAAAAAATAAATAAACAAAGACACGCGAATTCGGGTTGACCCGGATTGTATGTGCAACTGGTGCACATTAGACACACTCATCTCTCACATACATTAAGACAAAACAAAGTTGCTGGTTATATAGCTAATCTTGGCGTTTGAGAGTAGAAGAGATGATATCTATCGAAATCTTGATCAATGTAATAGAGCAATATTATTGTAGATTATTTGTAATTTCAGATTGTTTTTGTTGTTTTGTTTGTAAAGTTCTTTCAGCCTTTTTTTCAGGAGAGGCACTTATGTTACCCTAGCGCATGGATCCTAGGATCAATGTTTTCATAACCGAACCGGTGGTCAAATTGGTTGATAGTTCAACCGGTTGGATCGGTTGAACCACCGGTTCAACCGGTAAAATGATCTTTGACTATTTTTTTTTCAATATTATTTATGTTACATTAAAAAATTTATGCACTTATATGATTCATATTAAAATAAATACAATAAATTTATAAAATGTCAAACTACAAAAGTGTTTAGATTGAGTGAGAAAATTAAATTTGCAGAAGTGTCTCTTCTCTCCTCTCCACTACTCCTCATCTCTGTTTTTATTCTGCTGCATGTTTTATCTCTCTATATTATTCATTCGATCCAACACATAAAGGATCGTCGTTTTCTTTATTTTTTTAGTTTCTTTTTTAACATTTGAAGCCCAATTTGGAAGCCCAAAAATGAAAGATCATTATTTTATAGCCCAAAATAAGAAGTGGATGTAATTAAAAAAAACTGATTTTTCGGTTTTCTGATTCCCGATTATAACCGATTCAACCGGTTTTTGACCAGTTCTTTTCGGTTTAACCAAAAAATTGGTTAATTGGGTGTATTTGGATCGATTTTTATGTTGATTTCCGACTGAACCCGCCAGTCCGATCCGGTTATGAAAAGCCTGCCTAGGATCTGTGCTCCCGACCCGCCCCATGATCATATATATAGTTTTTTTTTTACGTTGGAATATCTCTTCTTCTTTCTTTTTTTAATCTCTTTTTTAGCACTGCTGTTGCTTTTTTTTTTTTTTGCTTTTTTCTCTCTTAATCTCCTTTCTGCGTTGCTTTTTTTTTTTTTTTCTTTCTTCTCAATTTCTTCTCACAGCTTTTAAAATCAATAATTTCTTTTCAATTTTTACTCAATTTCTTCTCAATTTCTACACTTAATCAACAATACTACAAATTTTGGATTCTTATAGTTTTAAAATCTAGGGTTTCTTGTGTCAACAATGAAGGAAGATTTCAACAATGAGCAAGATAAAGTATTTGGCTGAAAATAATTTTAAGAATTTAGCTGAAAACAAGAACTTATATGTAAGTAATACTTATGTATAATACCTGAAATGAAAATGTGTAATACATGTAAGGTACTTATGTAATACTTAAATTGAACATGTGTAATACTTGTAATATATTTAAGTACTGCTTGAAAGGAACATGTGTAATACATGTAATGTAAGTATAATACTTAAAAGAAACATGTGTAATATATATAAGGTATTTATGTAATACTTGAAAGAACATGTATAATACCTGTAAAGGTATTTATGTAATACTTAAAAGAACATGTATAATACCTGTAAAGGTATTTATGTAAATACCTGATGTGAACATGTATAATATATGTAAGGTATTTATGTAATATTTGAAAGAACATGTGTAATATCTGTAAGGTAAATGTAATACCTGAAAAGAACATGTGTAATACTTGTAAGGTATTTATATAATACTTTAAGAGCATATAAGTAATATCTTCAATGAAAATTTTTAAAATTTCAAATGTTTCATCTTCTTCCTCAGAATCAGAAAATCATGATTTCATATTGTTTGAAATAATTGATTTTCAATGTTTTAAAATTACTGTAATAAATTGTGATTTGAAATTAATTATCTAAATCTATGGAAATGAATAAAAGAGAAGAGGAAGAAAAAAAAACACATAAATGACTCCATGAAGATTTGAGGAAGAATAAAAATAAGAAGATAGAGAAGAAGAATATACAAAACAACTAAGACGAATAACAAATTAATAAGAAAATAGATTAACAAGAAGAAGGAGAGAGAAGAACAAAAAAAAAATAGAAGAAGAAGAAAGCAACGCTGTTTTGACACTACTACCTAAAGGGTAACAGTGTGATATCTGAAAAGTAAATATGTGATATCTTAAGAGTAAATAAGTGATAACTTAAAGTATAAACTTCAAGTGGTGTGTGGTGCACACCAACTATGGTGTGGCCGCATGTTAGGGCGTGTGGACGCGTATGAAAGCGATCCACACATCGGGTCGAGTTGAGGGCACGAATCCTGTTGTTGGTGTTTGTTGGGATATTTCCCAACAACTTGCCTTGGGTCGGAGCTTAAATATGTGCGGGGCACGGCTCTTCCAGATTCGAATCCGTGAGCGCAAAGCTATATAAGTATAAGACATTAAAGTTGCGCCATATGTCCATTGGATATCCTTTTGGTGTAGCGGTAATGCGCTTGATGGTCCTAACATGTTCTGCAAGTTACTTGAACTTACATCACCAGCTATTACTGCTTACAGCACTAGGATGCAGTGCTGCACGTTGTAACTTAAAGTTCTACGCGGCGGAAATTATATTATGACTGAAGACTTGTTTTCTCAAATATGTTTTTCTTTTCAAGATTCTTTTATGTTTATGACAAGATATATATAAGATACCGTATAGATAAAAGAAAGCAAATAAACACTTATGGTTTATAGTGGTTCGAAGCTGGTGTAATCCTTCTACGTCCACTCTACTGCTACCTCGAGGAGGAACTTCATTAAGCAAGATTGATTTACAGGAAAACACCTAACAATCTATCAATCTAACGAGTTATCACCTAATAGAACCCACACAGAAACTGCAAGTTCTAAAGGTAAACCCACACAAGATTTCTAAACTTCCACATAGGAAAGTTGCCTATCACCTAGACAACTAATACAATCAGCAAAGATAAATCTTATCAACTGATGACACCTAAAACAACGTAGCACACAACAAATAGGTTAAATATGAGTGGTTTCTTCAACTGGTGCAGCGAAGCGAACTTCTAAATCCTTCTTCAGATCTTCAGGTTGAATTTGGTTCACTTCACTTTAGGTCGAGTGATTGAAATGTGTGAGAAAGCTTGAGAGTATAGCTTGAGAATGCTTTGAACTTTTTGAGCATAAATGTTTCAGTAGTCAGCTTCAGTGTTGCTCGACCTCTATTCATATTTGTAGAAAGATATCCGTTGAAGTAGATATCTCTCATTTGAATTATAGGTACTGATCAAAGACATGGTTCGCATTAAATGCGTCTTGACTTATCTTCTCAAAGCATTCAATGCGGTGGTTGCGGCTCGCAGCTTTCTATAACATGTCAGGCCACGTGTCGCGTTTGTATTGATTCTATACCTGTAACTTTGATCTTGTCTCGAACGGCTCTAATTATACTTACTTCTTTTTTCATTCCTCATACTACATTTATGCTTCCTCGTATTGCAGAGTGTTGCTTCTGTTTGTTGTATTCGAGATTTATTGGAGTATGCAGCAAGTCTTAGCTTCTGCTCTGTATCTTCGATCTTCTTGCAACAACCTCTTTCATACAGTACTGTTGTATCTCATATTTGCAGTAGTGGTGCTGTAACTTTTACTTGCAGCGTGACTGTAACTACTTCTTGCAGCGTAGTTACTTTTCTTCTTACAGCTGCATTGCAGTAACTTCTTCCTGTATCCAGTATCTTCTGCTTGCAGTATTAACTTGTTGTATTACTGCAGTTCATACTTACAGTATCTTTATACTTTCATCTTCTTGATGTAGCACGACTTTGTTGAGATCCTCCATGTTTCAGAACCTATAACTATAGACTCAATCCTAGTCTATGTTCTCACTTAAATATTGTGAAAAATTGGGTACTCAAACTTTCTATTACATATGTGGTTTGTCTCATCAAAATCTATACACTGAAATCCCAATAATTTTCCCATTTTTGATGATGACAAAACCCTTTACATTATATCTTTCATGATAGGATATCTTACTTTACATTTATTATCTTTGTTCAGATATTACACATATGCACCGAAAAGATAACTTAATCCTGGATTCATCAAAGATGTATCATTTCTAAGCTTCATCTTAAATCAGCAAGATTAACTAAACATGCAAAGGTTCATAAAATATGAACTTGATCAAAAGTAGAAAATAAAATTTCTTCATTAAGGAAAGAAATTTTATAGAAGGCAAAAATATAGAAATCAGGTATACAATATAACTTGCAGCAGTTACTATTGAAATAGGAACCTCCTTGTAGAAGTTTCATTAGGTCTTCTTTCAGTAGCCATTCTTTCTGCTTCCTCTCTTTTCTTCGAGCCCTTCTACCAATCTCGAATGGACTCCTAGTATGATTCTTCCACCTTCTACTTGATCTTAGGAATTTGAATCCACCTAAGCTAGAAGTCCTCACATAAAGACATTATCATGTCTTGCTTCACTAGGTTTATATAGCGAGTCTGGATCTCTAATTCTCCATCCCTAGCAAGTTGTTCATATCTCCTCAATGCAAATTAACAGGTGTGAAATTTTCTAAAAAAGCCCTCTCTGTAGAGATATCTGAAGTATTTGAGGTACTCTGATTTTTTGTAAAGAGTGATCGCCTCAAATGATGGATTCCTGTCAGTGGGCAGTCTCACTACTCTAAAGATGTTTAAGCTCCAAGCCATATTTTCTCCTTCAGGCCTTTGATCCATCAGTATATATACTTCAGCAGATATGTTGTTTGTGTCGAGGTGTGGAATCTCTTGAAGGGGTATTGGTGCAGAGCTCTGTCAACATCTTCCATCACCCTCGATCTGCTCTCACCAATCACTCCAAGCCTCTACATCCAGGCATTTTCTTCTTGCTCAGCTCTGGCTTTCTCAGCTCTCTAAGCAGCCATCTTCAGATTGTACTGTCTTTCAGCTTTAGCTTTGCTCATCCTTTTTCTTGAGCCCAACTGCTAATCTTCTCTCCCTCTTTTTGTGCTATAAGAAGAGGGGGTTGCATCATCTTTTCGTGTAGCAGCACTGGGTGCAGTGCTGCCTGCTGGTCTGAATGTTGCAGTTGCACCAGCTCCTCTTTCTCCTTCATCATCTTTTCTCCATCTCTTCGGAGAGGGAATATCAGCAGCAACAGATGACCTTAATCTTCTTCTTCTTCTGCTCAGGGGCTGGTCATCATCTTCTTCTTGTTCCTCTAATCTCCTGTATCTATCATATCTTTCTTCCCCCTTTTTAGCATCATCAAAAGTCAGGGATGGAGTAAGGGTTGTTCTCGTTATAGAAGACTTTAGTCTTCTTGTAGGTGCGGGGGCTTTTCTGTTGGTTGTCTATTTCCTTGAGCATGCTGATGGAAGACACTGACCATCATGTTCCTCAGCTCATCAACTATCATCTCCAGGTTGCCCAATATGTCATCAACACTTCTAGTTCTTCTAGTTTGGTCAAGAACATTATCCAGCAGTGTCTCCAACAGCATGGAGTGAGAGTGCAACATCTCTGCTGCTACATCAACTGAATTCGTGCACATCTTGATTTCTACTCGGTTGATTGCAACTTCTCTCTTCAACTCTTCCTTCATCCGTATCCTATCCCTTTACAGCTTGTTGGTTCGATTGTTAAGGCTGTACTGCATCTTCTCAGGGATGGCTTCAATATCTTTCTTAAAGCTGGTAATGGTTTCAGCATGTAACATGTCACTTAAGCGCATGTTGCTCTGCATGTTAGACTGGTGTTCTTGCAGTTCGTGGAGGAGTTGTCTAACAGCAGCAATAACTTTGTCTATAGACTCCTCAGTTGACAGTCCAGCTGCTCTTTCTTGTTTTAAGCCAGAAGCTGGTACAGCGTATGGAATTATAGTTTGAGGGCGTTGTGCTGCATTCAGCTCCGAGGCTTCTTCATCTTCACCAACTTCATCATCATCATCAGCATCATCATCGATCCTCCTTGAGCTTGATACTCTGAAAGAAGCAAACTTCTCATGAAATTCAGAGGTAGGATCTTCTGCTTCTTCTTCTTCAGAAACTTCTGCTGCATCCTAAATTGGTTCGGATAAGCTTGCAGCAGGTGCAGCATCAACCTCCTCCTGAGGTGTCTCTAGATGCACTGATGTTTCTTCAGCCACTTCAGCAACTTCAGCTTCCTCTGAGGGTACTGTCTCAACAACCACCCCTCTAGAAGTCTTCAACTCCTCAGAGAGTGTTGTCTCAACAGCCATCTCACCTGAAGTCTTCTGCGAGGACACCGTCTCAACGACCGATCTTACAACTTTCTCTACTTCCTCTTTTGCAAGATCTACAACTTACAACATCGGTTGGTTTCTTACAGCAGTAATAGTTTGCAGCACTGTATGCTCAACTTTTACAAGAATCTCAGCTTCCATCCTCAAGGTTTATTCAGCTGTTTCTTCAAGGATTTCCCATGGTGTACTGTTGTCTCTGCTAGTACAGGGAGTCCAGCCTCCGCAACTTTCTACGTGGTTACATTATTGGAAATCTCTATTTCTGCAATATCAGAGAGAACTTCTGTGATAATCACTGACGGTTCCCCTTTAAGTGAAGCTGCAGCAGCTTCAGAATAGGCGTGAACTAGAGAATCGCCGTAGTCAAGTAGTTGAGTCTTCTCCTCTAAGGGTTGGAGAGAGACTAGCGTTGAGAGACCCTCAACTACTTGTTCATATGCAAGAGAGCTTGAGCTTCCTTCTCCCCGCATCCTTCTTGAAGTGTGTTGCATCCTGGTCTCCTTCACACTAGCTTGCAGCGCTAGTTGCAGCATCGCTTCTTCAGCTTGCACCACTCCAAGAGTGTTGATTTGCTCTTCGGCAAATACAACATCATCGCCCCTTCTTACAGCCTCTATAGCTGGGGCTAGGAAGACCTGCACATCTTCCCTTGCTGCTTTCATCTGCAGCTTTGTAGACTCCTTTTCAACTGCAGCAGCCTTGTCCTTCCTTTTGTCTAATGCTCCATGAGCAACAGTTATTCGTGATCTTACTGAGCGAACAAATTCTACGAACTCAGGTTACAGGAGGTGGAGTATATCATTCGTTTGAGCCCACTTTAGGACAATCTTCTCCATGACAAGAAACTCTTTTTACTGCAGCAGAGTTTTCCCCTTAGCCAGTCTCATCCTCCTTTAGAGATTATATTACTGCTCTATCTCATCTTCAGCAGCTGGAAAGATTGGATCGAGACTAGCGACTGGGAAGGTTGGATTAGATCCAGCAGCTAGGAAGGTTGAATCGATCAGAGCTCTTGCAACAGTAGGTTGGGGGCCTTCTTGCTCACGCTGCTCATCTGACTCGACCTCTGATGCAACTATTCTTCTTGTAAAAGCTGTAGCAACTTTCTTCTTGCTGCGCAGAGAAACAAGTTTTCTTATCTTCTTTCTCCCTAGGGGCACATCATCATCTGAGAATGATGATGACTCCAATTCTGCTCTCTTCGGAGCCCTCTTGATGATAGAGAGGACACTGTCTTTAGAAGCTGAGCTGATGGGAAGGGCCTCTTGCCTTGATTCTCCTTCTTTATCTACCCCACCGTTTACAGCTTCATCTCGAAGGGCTAAGGTTGCAGCTACTGCATCCTTAATTTTCTTCCTTACAACCCCAGCAGCTTTACTAACAATACCCTTCTTCTTCTCTCCAAGATACTTACCAATGGGAATTGGGGTAGGAGCTATGAGCTGCAATCCAAGCTTACAGAGAAGGGAGCAGATTGTGATGCCGTAGCTCCTTCTTACAGTGGTCTTCTCTGCCTCCTCCCATATCTACTTAAAGATGAACCTAGCCCAGTTCACCCTTTCTCCGCTCATGATGGCAGACATGATTCTGAAGCGGAGGTCTGTGCATTTATCGTAACTCCCTATTCTGCCTTCAATGGAGTACGCACAGTTATCGTGAAGAAACTCAAACTCCGGCTTGAAGAGTTTCTTCAGGGTATTTTTCTTAACTTCGACCCCAGCATCCCTCTCCCTAAAGAGATTCCACATCTCTTCAGTAATGTCATCCCCAAACGACAGGAGCTGACTTGGAGTCAACCCTTCAGCAGAGATGCTGAATATAGAGGCGATGTCTCTCATGGACAGCTCTCTGTCCTCATCATCTTCATCCATTTTGAAGAGAATGGAGAATCTTCTCTTCTCGGATCTCCTTGCGAGCGCGTAGAATCTCTGAACAGACTCTATGGAGAATCCGATATAAACTATGGTTAGGAGCCCTAGAATCTGGGTCCTTTCCAAAGCTTCGAAAATATAGGCAATGATGGAGTTGTAATATAGCTTTGAGGCATATACATGCTCTTGGTTGACAAGACATCCTTCGAGAATGATTGTTTGTCTGGCAGCCATTGATGATAAAGATGAAGGTTTGAAGAAACTGCACAGAAAAAGTTCTGAAAATTTTTGAAGGAAGAAACTGCTCTTACTTGATACTTTGAGAAAAATGTGCATGAATGATCAGGTAATGGTATCAAGGAGAAGTTTAAAAGACTTGTTTTAAGATCAATAGATAAGAGTAAAAGATTAAAGTTGATCTAACGGTCCTTATAAAAAGATGGAAGGGTCAACGTATAAATATTCGAAACTTAGCAGTTATGACCTCTAACCGCATCTTTTCGTATCCTGACACACGCAGACTTACATTAAATACGAGGTGAAGCATGCATTTTGCCGCCTTATTTATTGTTTTTTAAGATTGCAGCTTCTTGTACGAGGTTGCAGAGTATTAAATACTCCAGGTAATAAATGTTGTATCCTTCTGCTGCTTACTTACTGTTCATGCTATAAGAATTAAGGATGCAGCATTGTATGAAGCCGCATCTTACAGCAAGATACTTATAGCTTCTTACAAGGTTGCAGGGATTCCCTCTGAGCTTCTGAAACTTCTCCTTCCACTTACAACTTCAGAATTCACAGCTCATTCCTTAGCATGGAAACTCTTGATTCACATAGAGACTTGGTGAATATATAAGCTAGTTGGAGATCTGCATGAACTTTCTCTACCACGACATCTTTCTTTTCAACATGATCTCTTATGAAGTGATGTCTGATGTTAATGTGCTTTGTTCTTGAGTGGAATACTGGATTATGGGTAATTGCAATAGTACTCGTATTATCATAGAGGATTGAAGTTACTTTCTCTTCAATTTTATAATCTCTTAGTTACTGCTGTATCCAGAGGATTTGAGCACAACAACTTCCGGCTGCAACATATTCCGCTTCTACTGTAGATGTTGCTATAAATGTTTGTTTTCTGCAGAACCATAAAACAAGCCTGTTTTCTAGAAATTGACAAGTTCCACTTATGTTTTTCCTGTCAATCTTGCAGCTAGCATAATTTGAGTCAGAGTAGCCTTTAAGCTTGAATCCTCCTTCATTAGGATACCATAGGCCTACTTCTTGAGTTTCTTTCAGATACTTGATAATCATTTTCACTACTGAAAGATGTGATTCCTTCGGGGCTGCTTGAAATCTTGTACAGACTCCTATTGCAAACATGATGTATGGTATGCTTGCTGTAAGATACAGCAAAGATCTTATAAGGCATTTGCATGGTCTTCAAAGCCTGGAGGTTGCTCCACATACACTTTCTCTATAAGAAGACCATTGAAAAATGCACTTTTCACATCCATTTGATATATATTTAAGTTCATGTGAGCTGCATATGCTAGAAAAATCCTTATAGCTTACCTTGCTATAGGAGCAAAGGTCTCATCAAAATTAATTCCTTCTTCTTGGCAATACCCCTTAGCAACTAGCTTTTCTTTAGTTCTTACAACAAGTCTGGATTCATCTAGTTTGTTCTTGAACACCCACTTTGTTCTAATAACTCCTTGATGAGTTGGTCTTTCAACTGTGTGTCATTGATAAGTGCCAATTTTCACCTATTTTTGCGTATGTTTATGTATTCATTTGAATGGGTTAGCTACATTTTTGTGGTGATTATTGAGATAATTTGTATATAAGATACATTTGACGGGTTTGTGTTGAGTCTCATGATTTTAATGAGGAAAAGTGCAAGTTTTGAGTGAGATGGCTGATAATGAGGAAAAGTGCAAGTTTTGAGTGAGATGGCTGAAAAGACGAGCACGACCGTGCTGAATAGCACGACCGAATCGTGCGCGACAGGATTCGAGACTGAAGGATGGGGCATGACCGTGCAGTATAGCACGATTGTGCCAGAATACATGATGGAAATTGGACAATGGGGCACGATCGTGCCGTGTAGCACGGTCGTACCCGGGCGCGTCGTGAATTCGGTTATTTTTACGTATTTTCATTCTTTGATTGATATAAAAGACTTGAGAGGGATTGACGAAAAGTGGCAGAGAGAAGAAGCACGAAGAGAGAAGAACAAGAATTCAAGAATCAAAGGAAGTACGAGATCATCATCGCTAGGATTTCAATCTTTCTTCTCTTGTTAGTTTAGTGGATATGATATTTTCAATTTTGTCTATAATTTTCTAGGGTTTCTAGGATTTGTTAGTAGTCTAATTCGAATCTTGATGGAGCTTTAATTTAATTCAATGTTCATAATCATTCATCTTATTTGTGTGTTTATGAGTTGATTGTTTGTTTGATTATTTGGCCGATAATTGAGCATGTTTTAATAATTGAATCAAAATTCGGGAGATGAGATTTAATTATGGAAGAATAAACACATGACACATAAAGATACTTAGATCGGGAGATTAAGGAATTTATGTGATGAGAAATCAATCTTGGGTACTTTTGGGAGTTGTTATGTTTCTATCAGATTGAGTAGGGATACCTCTGATGGCATAATGATCAACTGATTAATTGACTCGAGAGAGCTATTAATTGATATGTGTGATTGCTCATATATGATGATTGATTAATGAACTTGGATTGGTAAAAGTGATATCTTGATGAGAATTAGATAAAAGCATGTCCTAGAACCTGTTTCAGATTTTTGTTATCTTTAAGCTACCTTATTTACGTTATCATTGTTTCTATTGAATTAATCTGCAATTGATGAAATTTGATTTACCTAGATAAAATTGAGAATTGGATTTGAGTAGTTAATTAGTGCCTAGATAGATAGTCTCTGTGGGATCGACCTTGCTCACCACTCCTACACTTTACACCGAACACTTGCGGGCGTAGCTAAAAGAAAATAGTGAACAAGTTTTTGGCGCCGTTGCTAGGGACTAGAGTTTAGGCGCAATTAATATTTGAATTTTGTTTTTATTTTTAGTCTAGGATTTACCTGTATTTTTTCTTTTATTATATTTTTTATTTTTCAGGGAGTATCTGATACTTGTTTTTCAGGTGTTTTCAGATTGTGCATGAACACTCGCTCTGAAAAGGTGAACTTGAATGCATTAGATTTGGAGATTGAAGCAACCTGCAGACATCGTAAAACATGAAAACAACTTTTTGCTCCAATTCAGATGGCTGAAGACAATCCGATGGAACAAGTACTAAACAATCAAGACGGAGTGAATCAAGCACCACAAGTGGGTGCTCAGAGACCCATAAGAGATTACTTTCAACCTCAACAAAATGGAAGGGGGTTGTGCGACCACCTATTCGAGCGAACAATTTCGAGTTGAAACCGGGTCTGATCGCTATGGTTCAGCAAAATCAGTTTGGGGGAAGCCATTTAGATGACCCCAATGCGCATCTGGTGCAATTTCTTGAAGTTTGTGACACAATTAAGTTGAATGGTGTTTCTGATGATGCCATAAGATTACAATTGTTTTCCTTTTCTCTACGAGACAAAGCAAAGTTGTGGTTCAACTCACTCCCTTCAGGCTCAATTACTACATGAGATGGTTTAAGTAAGAAGTTTATATTCAAGTACTTTCCACCAAGCAAAACGTTGAAGTTGAAGAGTGAATTACACAGTTCAAGCAATTTGATGGGGAGTCCTTGGGTGAAGGTTGGGAAAGATTCAGAGATATGTTAAGAAGATGTCCTCAACATGGATTCCCTGAGGATCAACAGGTCTGTTTCTTCTACAATGGACTGTTTGGATCAACGAGAACAATGATAGATGCAGCGGCAAGGGGAGCTTTGTTAGCAAAGAGTCCAGATGAGGTAATATATATCCTGGAGGAAATGGCAACAAACAGCTACCAATGGCCGTCTAAGAGGAACACATATAGGAAAGTGGCTGAGATTCAAGGTCAAGACAAATTGTCCGTATTGTCCTCATAAATAGCAGCTCTCACAACTAAAGTACCTGCACTGGCAAAGGTTCAAACCCAAAGCGTAAGAAGTGTTGGGAGTCGAGGATGTGATTTTACCCAACAAGAAGAAGTAGAAGATGTCAACTTTATGAATGGGCAAAATTTCAACAACCAAGGCTTCCGAAACAACTAAAACTTTCGGAATAGGGGGATGTATTAGTATAAACACGGAGGGCGAATGATGAAAATTTCTCCTATGCAAACAACAAGAATGTTTTACAACCACCTCTGGGTTTTTCTGTTACAAATGGAGTCATTGATGAACCAAAGAAACCGACACTTAAAGATTTAGTAGGTGCATTTATGAATGAATCACGAGATAGATTCATAAGGATGGAAGAAAAATTTGATGCACGGATGAAGGCCTTGGAGTTACAAGTAGGGAAGATGGCTGAAAACATAGGGAATCAACATAAAAAGGGACAATATCCAAGCACTACTGAAATCAACCTAAGGGAGCATTGCAAGGCAATCCAATTGAGAAGTTGAATGGAATATGAAGGACCAAACATGTCAGTGGTGGAGGAAGATGAGAACGAGAAGAAAGATGATGAAGAAGTGGCGGAGCAAAAGGAAGTTGAAGTCGAACAAAAAGGGGCTGAGAAGCCAAAATCAAATTCTAACCCTTCACTCCCATTTACTATTTCTTCTCTTCCTTTTCCTCAGCGTTTTCAAAAAAAAAAGCTAGATGCTCAATTCGCTAAATTTCTGGAAATTTTCAAGAAAATTCACATTAACATTCCTTTTGCAGATGCGTTGGAACAGATGCCGAATTATGCAAAATTCTTGAAGGACGTCATGTCAAAGAAGAGAAAATAGTGGATTATGAAAGAGTTAATCTCACGGAGGAGTGCAGTGCAATCATACAACAAAAGTTGTCACAAAAGCTTAAAGACCCAGGGAGCTTCACAATCCCTTGTGTGATTGGAGAATCAAGTTTTGACAAAGCTTTGTGTGACCTAGGAGCAAGCATAAATTTGATGCCGCTATCCATTTTGAAGAAGCTTGGTCTTGGTGAAGTGAAACCCTCCACAATCACGTTGCAATTAGCTGATAGATCGATAACTTATCCCAAGGGGATCATTGAGGACGTACTAGTCAAAGTTGATCGATTCATCTTCCCAGTGGATTTCGTAGTTCTCGACATGGAGGAAGATCATATTGTGCCCCTTATTTTAGGATGGTTATTCTTAGCTACGGGACGAGCATTGATTAATGTGTAAAAAGGAGAGCTTACCTTGAGAGTGAATGACGAACACATCCTGTTCAACATTTACAAGGCCATGAGATTTCATGACAAAAACTAAACTTGCAGCTTCATTAGAGTAGAGGATGTATGTGTGGAGGATCAAATGGAGCAAATCTTGTCAAAGGACGCGTTGGAATTTTGCTTGATGGAATCGTTACAAACTCGAGCGGAAAACCTTGTTCTGAAAATGAGGTGATTATCGACTATGTGTATTGTTTGGAGGCATTACAAGAAATATCAAGGAAGAAATATGGCAAAAAAGTAAATAAACGAGAAAACGAGAAATAAGGAGAAGGAGGAACAACCAAGCACGACCGTGCTAGAAAACACGGTCAGACCGTGCCCGGTAGAGAATCAGGCCTGGACAACGGGGCATGATCGTGCCCCATGGCACGATCAACCGTGCCCGGATCGAGGACATGTAAGCAGATCGAGCACAACCGTGCTGAGGAGCACGGTCAGACCGTGCTCGACCGGAAAGAGTCGACTTCAGACACGAAAAGCACCGTATTCATTCCAGAATTGAAAAACCTTCCAGATCATCTCCAATATGCATTTTTGGGAAGTGAAAAAGCTAATCCGGTAATCGTTTTCTCTTCTCTAAACTCAGTTCAATTAGAAAAACTTTTACGTGTGTTGAGAGAACATAAGCATGCCCTCAGTTGGTCCATTTTGGATTTGAAGGGAATAAGTCCCTCCGTTGTTATGCATAAAATAAGGATTGAGGATACTTACAAACCTTCAATCCAGAACCAACAGAGACTTAACCTAATTATGTAGGAGGTGGTGAAGAAGGAAGTCCTAAAATGGCTGGATGCAGGAATTGTGTATCCCATTTCCGACAGCAATTGGGTAAGTCCAGTACAGGTGGTGCCAAAGAAAGGAGAAATGACGGTAGTCAAGAATGAGGATGAGGAGCTGATCGTCACTCGAACGGTAACAGGATGGCGGGTGTGTATTGATTATAGAAAATTAAACACCGCCACCCGAAAAGACCATTTCCCTCTCCCATTTATAGATCAAATGTTGGACCGTTTAGCGGGATATGATTATTATTGTTTCCTTGATGGATATTCTGGATACAATCAAATTGCGATTACTTCAGAAGATCAAGAGAAAACAACTTTTACCTGTCCATATGGCACCTTTGCATTTCGAAGGATGCTCTTTGGATTGTGTAATGCATCAGCCACGTTTCAACGTTGCATGATGGCTATTTTTCATGATATGATAGAAAATAGGATGGAAGTGTTTATGGATGATTTTTCAGTTTTTGGAACTTTCTTTGATATTTGTCTATCTAATCTTTCTCAAGTTTTGCAGCGATGCAAGGAAACTAATCTGGTTTTAAATTGGGAAAAATGTCATTTCATGGTAAAAGATGGAATTGTTTTGGGTCACCGTGATTCATCTGCAGGACTGGAAGTAGATAGAGCAAAGATTATGGCAATTGAAAAATTACCGCCACCAAAAACAGAAAAAGCAATCCGCAGTTTCTTCGGACATGCAGGCTTTTATCGAAGGTTCATAAAAGATTTTTCAAAGATCACCAAACCGTTGAGCCGATTCCTAGAGAAAGAGGCCGAGTTCAAGTTCGATGAAGAGTGTCACTTGGCGTTCGGAACATTGAAGAAGACATTGACGAGTGCACCAATTTTGGTAACTCCGGATTGGTCACAACCATTCGAGTTAATGTGTGATGCCAGTGACTATGCCGTGGGAGCTATGCTTGGACAAAAGAGAGATAAAGTGCTGAGGCCGATATACTATGCAAGTCGAACACTGGATGAAGCTCAATAAAACTACACCACTACGGAAAAAGAGATGTTGGCAGTCGTCTTCACATTCGACAAATTTCATCCTTACCTCATCGGCACTAAAACAATAGTTTATACTGACTATGCTGCAATTTGTTAACTTTTCGATAAAAAAGATGCTAAACCACGTCTAATACGTTGGGTTTTATTGTTGCAGGAATTCGATTTGGAGATCAAAGATCGTAAGGGCTACGAGAATGTGGTAACTGATCATTTGTCAAGACTCGAGAACGAAGAGGTGATCAAAGCGAAAAGATCAAGGAAAAATTCCCAGATGAGTGCATACTGGCTGTAAATGATGCTCCGGTACCATGGTATGCAGATATCGTGAATTACTTGGCACAAGGAGTCCTCCTACCAGATTTAAATAGGTACAAAGAAAGAAATTTCTTCATGATATAAAATTTTATATGTGGGATGACCCGTACTTGTTAAGGAGATATGCAGATTCAATAATTAGGAGATGTATCCCGCTAGAAGAATGGGATGACATTGTGGGAATGTGTCATTCATCACCCGTAGGAGGACACCATAGTGGGAAGAAGACAACTATCAAAGTGCTGCAATCAGGTTTGTATTGGCCAACTTTATTTAAGGATTGTTATGACTTTGTGGCAGGTTGTGATCGATGCCAAATGACGGGGACTATATCAAGGAAACATGAGATGCCTCTCACCAACATACTGAAAGTGGAGATTTTCGATGTATGGGGCATAGATTTTATGGGGCCTTTTCCCCCATCCAATGGATATAACTATATTCTGCTAGCTGTAGATTACTTGTCCAAGTGGATAGAGGCTATTCCCACCAAAACTAATGATGCTAAAGTTGTTCTACAAGTTTTGAAGAAAAAGATCTTCAATAGATTTGAGACTCCCAAGGCAATTATTAGATATGGGGGAAAACACTTCCACAACAAAATTTTTGCCAAATTGTTGGAGAAATACGGAGTAAAGCACAAAATGACATTGACATATCACCCTCAAGCAAATGGGCTAGCTAAAGTGTCAAATAGGGAGATAAAGGCAATCTTAAAGAAAACTGTGAGCGTAAACCGTAAGGATTGGGCGTTTCGTTTGGATGACTCCCTATGGGCTTATAGGACGGCATTTAAAACGCCAATTGGTATGTCCCCTTACCAACTTCTTTTTGGTAAATCATGTCATCTCCCGGTGGAATTGGAACACAAAGCGTTTTGGGCCACAAGAGCATTGAATTTCGACTACAAACGGGCAAGCTCAGATCGAGTACAAAACCTCTTAGAACTAGATGAGTTTCGAAATGATGCCTATGAAAGCGCTCGAATCTACAAAGAACGAATCAAACGCTTTCATGATAAAATGATTCAAAATAGGACATTCAAGCCAGGAGATCCGGTATTGCTATTCAATTCGAGACTCCGATTGTTCCCTGGAAAATTGAAGTCAAGATAGTCGGGACCCTTTTGGGTGAAGAAAGTATTTGATCCAGGCTATGTCGAGTTATTGGCAAGGGATGGCCGCACGTTCCCCGTAAACACACAAAGGATCAAGCTATACTATGGAAATGGAACGAAGGAGATGGCCAGGTGCATTTATTTCATAAATGACTCGTAACAGGTAAGTTTTTGTCTCGTATGGCTGAAGATGTAAAACTTAGCGCTACTTGGGAGGCAACCCAAATAGTTAGGTCTCGTTTTTTATTTATATAATAAAAAATAAATAAATAAATAAATAAGTGAAGCACGGTCGTGCCCCATGAGGCACGATCGTGAGCCATCGACCTGTGGGCCTGGCAGACTGGGCACGGTCGACCGCGCTGTGGAGTACGGTCGTGCCCCATCTGGTCGAGATTCAAAAGGGTGAAAGGGGGAAAGAATTTTCACAATTCTTCCCCCAAATTCGAAACCCTAAGCACCAAATTAATGAATTACACATTTTTCTTCCGATTAATCACTCTTAAACACAAATTCATCACTCCCCTACTTCACGTTAACATCAATTACTTGAAATTTTGGATGAAAAAGTGCCCCATTGTCATTTTGGAACCATCAAGTGCACATTTCGTTTTTCGTCAAAAAAGTATGTTACTCTCCGATTTTTTTTCAGTTTCTTTTGCATTGGAACGAATGAATATGCGTTGGGAAGAGTTTTAATCGGAGTAGAATTTTATTTGGAGAAATTTTGTCATTGGGGACTTTTATCGAACACTTGGTGTGCCATGTGATTTCTTCAACTTGGTTGGAATTTTGAGCATGATTGGTTGTGGTTTTCAATGATTACGATATATTCTATTGTATGCAATGATGAATTGATGAATATGGGTTAGAATTTGGAATTTACTTGTGTGTGTAGTTGAGATAGGGATAACAATGTGAATTAGGCTTGTGTTTAAGTTTCGGGGAAACTATGGTTGTTCAATGAAAAATCTGATATCATGTACAACTGATTGTGGTTATAATTGCAGGATTAAAATGGTTGGAGGAAAAAAGCGAAAGACAACCAATGGCGCTTCGACTAACTCTTCGATCCCTCAACCCACCTCTCTTACGCATTACGAGGTGCGGTTAACAGATCCTGAACATCAGGCTTGGTGGGACGCATTGGTTGGAAGACAAATTGAGGCTACCCGGTACGCCGATGATAGTGCTCTACGGATTCTTGGTCTCCACGATGATTTTTGGAGATTAGTGGACAGAGTCGAGTGGACTAATTTTTTCAGAGGGCGATGGAGGACTTATCCGAAGATCGTGCTGGAGGTCCTCAGCACACTTTCAGTCAA
Organism: Scutellaria barbata; assembly: GCA_028654395.1. Classification (NCBI taxonomy): domain Eukaryota; kingdom Viridiplantae; phylum Streptophyta; class Magnoliopsida; order Lamiales; family Lamiaceae; genus Scutellaria; species Scutellaria barbata. Next base: position 9,975,578 of record CM053644.1, read on the forward strand.
GGAAAGGACATGGCCTCCGATGACCCCGGAAAGCATAAGTTTTCGGTTACAGAACAGGCCATATGAGATTTTGATAGAACAATTCCGGTAGATATACCACTTACCGACCGAGGCTACTACAGTGAAGCATCACAAGCACTTCAGAGCCGCGGAGTTTTGGGGCCTATTCACCGATTGCAGCGTCCAAGATCCGGTACCATGGGATGCGAGAAAAGCAAAGGCCATGTGGATACGCAACCCGATCTTCAGATACATTCAGAGGGTGCTGGCCAAGACGATCTTTACTCGGCATGATAGCGGTGGACTTCGAGTGGATGAGTTGTACATTTTATACTACATGGTTCAAAACCGAGCGATGGAGATTGATGCCGCTACATTTTTGATCAGGCAGATGAGTAGGATTGCGAAGCAGCCCAGTGGAGTTATTGTCATAGGTGGCCTGATCACCCCATTGGCGCTGCATGTTGAGATGCCACTGGATTCATTTTCGTATATGCCCGAGTCGACAACGATTGACATGCAGACGCTGGTTAACCAGCATTTCATCTGTCTAGACCCGATGGGCCACGGTTATTTCTTTCAGCAGAACGGGGCTCCGGGATTCCCACTGCCAAATCCACAGTTCACGACTGTGGGTGACGAGGATGATAGTTCGGGCGTGCTAGACCAGCAAAATTGGTCTATGGATACTCCTGTACACATAGCCCTCTCTGACGATATGCCATATAAGCCAGCGCTGCTCGATATGTCAGATATGCAGCGCGAGGTGATAGAGGAGGAAGAGGCATATGAGAGAGGACCAGACTATGGATATGCAGCACCTCCACAGCCTGAGAAGTATCTGCAGCAGCAGCGACAGCACGATTACACTCCTCAGTACGACGTTAGATTCGGAGCGTTGGAGACCGGCTTAGACGAGCTGCGAGGGGAATTTTGCGACTACCGGGCGACGATGATGGATTTCATGACACGCATGGACCATTGGAGGATCTCCATGGGCCATGTCTATCTACCCCCGCCACCCCCGACTGAGGATTGAGCGACAAGAGGTTTTGTTGCTCCTGTTTTCCTTTTCTTTTGTTTTTAGTTTTTTTGTTTCGTTTCTTTGTTTGGTTTCCCCGTTTTCATGTCTTCTTTGGAATTGTAGACTTTAAGTTTGAGGGATGTATTATTGAAAAACGAAACGAGGAAAATTTTTTGGGAATTGGAAATGTGTTTTAGAACCGCATGATTATATGTTCGATATTTGTTTTGTTTAGATTACATGATTAGTTGCGTGATTAGTTGACGATGACTTGAAATTTTTGAGGTATAAGAAGGAAGCATGAAATTGAGTAAATGGAAGTAGATCTATATTGCTTGATTGAAGTTGAAAGTTTGTTTCGAATTATTTTTTGTGAATACATCTGAGCATGCAATGATTGTGTATTTTTAAGGAGTATGAAAATAAGCTTGTGAGATTTGAGCCTTGACTTGATATTACACCAAGTCTTATTTTCTTGATTGTATGTTGGCGATAATCTTGTATATACCTCTAGAACTTGCTTTGGTATCTTCTTTGAGACTACAAGTACATGTGGATTTTTGAAAATGATATAAGGCCATCTTTGTTACTATGAGTCACTTAGCCAAATAATTTCTCACCGAATCTGATTTATTTCCTTTGTTAGCCCTGTTGAGCTTTTGAACCTATTTCTTTGTTTAGCCTAATATCAGGGCCTATATTTCGAGCATACCCACCTACGATTTTAAAGCTTAATTGGGAAGTTTACGTAGAATTGGAGAAAGAATTTGGTGGAGTATTTCAGTGAAAAAAAAAGAGACCAAGTAAAAAAAAGAAAAGAGAAAAGAAAGTGTGTACTTGGCTTAAAGAAGGGATAGATAAAAGGAAAATTTTTGCATGAGTTGTGCCTTTTCTGGAACTCAAGTGTATAATTGTTATTACGAGTTGTGCCTTTTTCTGGAACTCGATCGAATGATGACTGTGATTGGAATATTGCTGGAACTCATGTTTTGGGAGACGCAGTTGATTGGAGATATATGATAAAAAAAAAGCAAGACTTTGTGGATTGAAATGAAATTTGTGGAGGAGCTTCAATCATCTATTTGAGTAGTCACTTTTATCCCAAATTTTTCCTACCCTGTCCAAAGAGTCTCATTGCGTCCAAATGGAAGTCCTTGTTGATTCTTAATATTCGCATGTACAACCGTAGTGAAGAAGTGAGACGATCTGCAAGCTTATGGTAGGTTTTACTTGATTTATCGTTTTGAGCGTATACATATCCTATTTATAAACACTGTTGAGTGTGAATGATACACTATACCTTGTGAGGTTCATTACTCCTTGAAAGTGCATGATTATGAATTGTTTGAAGTATTTATTATAAGTTCGGATGAATTTTTTGATATCAATTAGGTGTATATGATTTATCGTTTGTGATACTTGATGTCATGGCTTGTGCTTCGTTTAGTAGGATGTTAGTTTTGTTTAGGTTTATCATTTGAGTAGTTAACGTTGCTCGAGGACGAACAACAGTTTAAGTTTGGGGGATTTTGATAAATGCCAATTTTCACCTATTTTTGCGTATGTTTATGTATTCATTTGAATGGGTTAGCTACGTTTTTATGGTGATTATTGAGATAATTTATATATAAGATGCATTTGACGGGTTTGTGTTGAGTCTCATGATTTTAATGAGGAAAAGTGTAAGTTTTGAGTGAGATGTCTGAAAAGGCGAGCACGATAGTGCTGAATAGCATGGTCGGACCATGCACGACAGGATTCAAGACTGAAGGATGGGGCACGACCGTGCAGTATAGCACGATCGTACCAGAATGCGCGATGGAAATTGGACAATGGGGCACAACCGTACCGTGTAGCACGGCCGTGCTCGGGCGCACCGCGAATTTGGTTGTTTTTGCGTATTTTCATTCTTTGATTGATATAAAAGACTTGAGAGGCGAAAAGAGAATGGGATTGGCGAAAAGAGGTAGAGAGAAGAACAAGAATTCAAGAATCAAAGAAAGTACGAGATCACCGTCGCTAGGATTTCAAGCTTTCCTCTCTTGTTAGTTTAGTGGATATGATATTTTCAATCTTGTCTATAATTTTCTAGGATTTGTTAGTAGTCTAATTCGAATCTTGATGGATCTTTAATTTAATTCAATGTTCATAATCATTCATCTTATTTGTGTGTTTATGAGTTGATTGTTTGTTTGATTATTTGGCCGATAATTGAGCATGTTTTAATAATTGAATCAAAATTCGGGAGATGAGATTTAATTATGGAAGAATAAACACATGACACATAAAGATACTTAGATCGGGAGATTAAGGAATTTATGTGATGAGAAATCAATCTTGGGTACTTTTGGGAGTTGTTATGTTTCTATCAGATTGAGTAGGGATACCTCTGATGGCATAATAATCAACTGATTAATTGACTCGGGAGAGCTATTAATTGATATGTGTGATTGCTCATATATGATGATTGATTAATGAACTTGGATTGGTAAAAGTGATATCTTGATGAGAATTAGATAAAAGCATGTTCTAGAACTTGTTTCAGATTTCTGTTATCTTTAAGCTACCTTATTTACGTTATCATTGTTTCTATTGAATTAATCTGCAATTGATGAAATTTGATTTACCTAGATAAAATTGAGAATTGGATTTGAGTAGTTAATTAGTGCCTAGATAGATAGTCTCTGTGGGATCGACCTTGTTCACCACTCCTACAATTTACACCGTACACTTGCAGGCGTAGCTAAAAGAAAATAGTGAACAGTCATACTTGATTTCTTTCAAATCTATTCAGTTCTTCCTGCATGGCTTGAACCCAATTATTGTCCTGACGAGCTTCTTCAATGTTCTTTGGCTCTATTTGAGATATAAAGCATGCAAACATTGTTTCATGAGAAATAGACCTTCTTGTTCTTACTCCTAGTGATGGATCTCCAATGATGAGATCTCTGGGGTGATTTCTTAGCCATGTTCTGTCAGGCTCAAAGGTGTGCACAGGTCTAGGTTGCTCCTCATCATGCAGTAAGATTGTGGGTTCTGCTGCTGTAAGAATGTCTGTTTTATCCAGAGGTGTAGACTCTTTTTCTTTGTCTTCTGCTGGAGGTAGAACTCCTTCAGTATAGGGAACATCATTTTCTTTCAAGGGGATTGTTCATTCAACAGGTTCTTCCAGCTTGCTAGTGTCATAATGTGGTTCATCAAACACCATATAAATTGACTCTTCAACCACCAAGGTTCTTTTATTGAAGACTCTGAATGCCTTACTTACAACTGAGTATCCAAGAAATACTCCTTCATCTGATTTTGCATCAAAGGTCTTTAGATGCTTCTTTCCATTGTGGAGGATATAACACTTGCATCCAAAGATATGCAGATAGAAAATATTTGGTGTATATCCATTCCAGACTTCATATGGAGTTTTGTCTAGATTTTTGTTAATCAGACATCTGTTCTGAGTGTAGCATGCAGTGTTTGTAGCTTCAGCCAAAAATCTCTTGGGTATTTCTGCCTCTGATATCATTGTTCTTGTTGTTTCATTAAGTGTTCTATTCCTTCTTTCAGCAACACCATTCTTTTGAGGTGTTCTTTCAGCAGAGTACTCACGACGAATATCATTATCAGAACAGAATTTCTCTATGAATTTATTGGTGAACTCAGTCCCTCTGTCAGATCTAATCTTCACAATACTCAAATTTTTCTCATTTTGAATCTTTTTCATGAGGTCAGACAGCTTGTTCTGAGTTTCTGACTTCTTAGCAAGAAAGATAGTTCAGGTGTATCTGGAGTAGTCATCTACTACCACAAGTGAGTACTTCTTCCCACTTATGCTCACTGGTTCTACTGGTTCAAAAAGATCCATGTGTAGAAGGTCTAGAATCCTGTGAGATGACTTCTATAACTTGTCTTTGAATTAATGAGCTTTTTACTTGCTTGTCTTTCTAACAGGCTCCACAGATGTTTTCCTTTGTGAATGCTATATTTGAGAGTCCTCTTACAAGTCCTTTTCTTTTTAACTTGTTTATAGTCTTGAAGTTCAAATGACTAAGCCTCTTGTGCCACAGCCAGCTCAGCTCTGGTGGACTCTTTATAATGAAACATGTAGGTTGAATAGAAGAGTTCCAATCTGCAAGATATATGTTTCCTCTTCTTGTTCCTATAAGCTTGACTTCATTTGATTTGTTGTCCTTGATTAGGTATTTGTTGAGGTTGAACTTCACAGTGTATCATTTGTCACAAAATTGACTGATGCTCAGCAAGTTATATCTGAGTCCTTTCACATAGGATACATCCTTGATCTTGATATTTCCTTTGACCAGATTTTCATTTTCTTTTGTGCTTCCTTTGGAATCATCTCCAAAGATAACCTTTGGTCTTTTGCATGGTTGGAAATCTTTTAAGGCTTCTTTGTTGCCAGACATGTGCCTTGAGCAGCCACTATCTATGTACCATACTTCACTGCTGTAACCTGCCACTAAAACCTGCAACAATTTCAGACAGATTTAAGTACCCATTTCTGTAAGGGTCTTTTGGGGTTAGTTTTTTTTGGAACCCAAACTTTCTTAACAGAAATGACTTTTCTGTAAGTATTGTTTGTTTTCTTTCTGTAAGCAGTTTTGTTTGAAAACTGCTTCTTATATATGTGTGTAGAAACTATATGTGTGATACCAACACTTTTGTAGATTGAGCCTAGATACTTCTTTCTGAAGCTTGCTGCATCTTCAGTTATCAGACTCATATGCTAATAGCATCTTCGCAAGATCAATGTTTTTACTTCTTAGTTTTTCATTTTCATCTCTTAAGTTCTCATTTTCAACATTTAGCTCCTCATGAGTTGAGTTTATCTGCTCAAAATCACTCATGATCCTCTTGAGAGAGTGGATCATGTTCAGCCCCTCTTTTTCATGTATGGACAGAGGTTAATAGTTTACTTTATCTTCTTCACTGTCCTCATAGTCTTTTGGGATCAAGAAAATCAATGATTCTTCATCTGAGGATGAGGTCTCACTGTCGCTATCTGAGGATTCTACAGCTTTCAGCATCACCTTGGGGACTGCTGTATCTTTCGTTTTCTTCATTTCTCTAATGAGGGCCTTAGCGTGTGTCTATCATATCTCATCTTTTCTCTCCTCTGTTCTTTTTCTCTTTCTGGATATTTATGGACTGTTGGGTGTGGACAACTTCTTGCATAGTGTCCAGACTTCTTGCAATTGTAACATAAGTCAAGATTATTTGAATTTGATTGAGAAGAGAGAGATACCTAAGGTGGTGGATGACTTTTTCTGAAGTCACTCATTTTGTTGTTGTTGCTGTTACTTTTCATAAATCTTCCAAACTTTTTTAGAAGAAGAGTCATATCCTCTTTTGTATCCTCAGAAGTGAGTTCTGACTGCTTGCTGCAACTTGTGGTTGTTGTATCTTTCGTACTTCTTGCAGTCGGTACAGTGACCTTGGAACTCGATTCTTCTACCTCATTTTTCCTTATGTTAATATCATACTCGAAGGTTTTGAGGTCAGAGAAGATGTTGAATGTGCTCATGGATTTCAGATCCATTGACACTCTCATAGTGGTTGTTTTGTTATCCCACTCCACTGGAAGGGCTATCAATACTTTTATATTTTTCTCCATCTGAGTATAGTGCTTGCCCAGTGCTTCAAGTTCATTCACTATTGAAGTGAATCTCAGGTCTAGCTGCTCCAGAGTCTCTTCATTCTTCATTTCGAAGAGCTCAAATAATTAGGTGGCATTGGAGATCTTGTTGTCTTTGGTAAGTTCTGTGCCTTCACATATTTGCTCCAACGTTTCCCATATCTCCATGGATGTCCTGCATGTTTTAATCTTACTGAAGGTTCTTTTATCCAATGTGATGAATAGAGTGTTTTTAGCCACATTGTCCAAGTTGACTCTCTTCTTATCTTCATTATTTCATTCATTCATCTATGTCTCTCCCCAGCACGGGATTCACCTTGATGGGAATAATCAGTCCTTCAGTGATGACCGTCCATATTTGTTGGGATTTCGATATTTAGATTTTGATGAAATAAAATATATATGTAATAAGAAGTTTTAAGTACCTCATTTTTCACAATGTTTAAGTGAAAGTATAGACTAGATTTGTGTCTAGTTATAGGAGCTGAAAGATGGAGGTTTTATAAGTTACATAGCTGCATCAAGTGTATCGGAAAGAAGCTGCTGCAAGAAAGCAGATACAGCATCGCTGCAAGAAAGCAGTTACAGCACTGCAGCAAAGTAAGAAAGAACGGCGTGCAGCATCGCTGCAAGAATAGGATATATGAGTACTGCAAGAAAAAGATACAGCAGTACTGCCCGAAGATACTGCAAGCAGGTCTTAGTTACAACAACACTGCAAGGGAGTATCAGCTGCAAGAAGACCTAGGATACAATGCAAAGCTTACTGTCCAAACAGTCAACAGTGCCAATAATAAACAGAGAAGTATCCTGCAATCCGAGAAAGGATAAATGCAGTACGAAGAACAAAGATCCAAGCAAGAATAAATAGAGCCGTTTGAGACAAGATCAAATTACAGAAACGAGCCAATACAAAGATGCCACGTGGACTGACACGCTGCAGAAAGCTGCTAGCCACAACTGCCGCATTAATTGCTTCGAAAGAGAAAGTCAAGTTGCATTAAATGCGAGTCATGCCTTTGGTCAAGGTACTTCAAATTCAAAAGAGAGATGTCTCCTTCAACGAACATCTTCTCCTACAAGTATAAATAGAGGATGAGAAACACTAAAGCTGGTTACTGAAACATTTACGCAAAAACTCTAAAGCTTTCAAGTTACAAACAATCAAATCTACCATCAGTTTCAGTCACTCAACCACTATGAAGTGAAGCAAGCTCAAAGCTGAAAGATCCTTCGAAGGATTCAGAAGCTCACTTCACCACACCAGTTGAAGAACAAAATGTATATACTTTTAACCTTGTTCTGTGTGCTTAGGTTGTTTTAGAGGTGTCGAACAGTTGATAGGAGAGATCCTTGCTATTTTGTATAAGTTGTCTAGAGTTAGGCAGATTCCCTATGTGGGAGTTTAGAACCCTGTGTGGGTTAGCCTTTAGAGTTTGCAGTTGCTGTGTGTACGCTGGACTCTAATAGGTGGTTACTTTGTAAAGTTGCTAGATTGTTAGGAGGGTCCTGTAATTCAATCTTGCTTAACGAAGTTCCTGCTCGAGGTAGCAGTAGAGTGGATGTAGAATGATTACACCACCTTCGAACCACTATAAACCATAAGTGTTTTATTGTTTTCTTATTTGTGTCTATCTCATTTTACATATATATATCTCATAAGCATAAAACATTTTGAAAAGGATCATTTTTGAGAAAACTAGCCTTGTGTTATAAATCGTAATTTTCTGCTGCATATAAACTCTAGTTACAGTGTGCAGCATTGCATCCTAGTGCTGTAAGCAGTAACTATCTGGCGCTGTAAGTTCGAGTAACTTGCAGAATAGAAAGGTTTTTCGAAAGATTTGAAAAATCGATCAAGGTTCATTCACCCCCTCGAACCTCGGACACCACTTGGGACCAACAATATTTCATCGTTCATAGCTGAAAGATGTACCTGCATTCTAATCTTTCAGTCATTATATTCCTCTATGGAAAACATAGGCAACTTATGGTTTAAAGAATCCATAATATGTTAAAATATGAGATTTTTCAAAGATGCAGAGAAAACAACGGGTAAGGGTTGGATCTGGGTAGGTGACTAGATAAGTTGGCTTTTAACCTAACTCGCTCTGATACCACTTGTTGGTCCCAAATGGTCACGGAGGTTCAGAGGAATGGAGTGAATGAACCTTCATCGATTTTAAAAATCTTTTCAAACTTACTATTCTGCAAGTTATTTGAACTTACAGCACTAGGATACAGTGCTGCACTTTGTAACTTAGAGTTCTACGCAACGGAAATTATGTTTTGACTGAAGGTTTGTTTTCTCAAATATGTTTTTCTTTTCAAGATTCTTTTATACTTATGACAAGATATATATGAGATACAACACAGATAAAAGAAAACAAATAAACACTTATGGTTTATAGTGGTTCGAAGGTGGTGTAATCTTTCTACGTCCACTCTACTGCTATCTCGAGTAAGAACTTCATTAAACAAGATTGATTTACAGGAAAACACCTAACAATCTATTAACCTAACAAGTTAACACCTACTAGAACTCAACGTACACACACAGCAACTGCAAGTTTTAAAGACAAACCCATACCGGATTTCTAAACTCCCACACAGGGAAGTTGTCTATCACCTAGACAACTAATACAATCAGTAAGGATAAATCTATCAACTGACGACACCTAAAACAACCTAGCACACAACAAATAGATTAAAGTACATAAGTGGTTTCTTCAACTGGTGCAGTGAAGTGAACTTCTGAATCCTTCTTCAAATCTTTCAGGTTGAATCTGGTTCACTTCACTTTAGGTCGAGTGACTGAAACGTGTGAGATAGCTTGAGAATGCTTTGAACTTTTTGAGCGTAAATGTTTCAGTAGTCAGCTTCAGTGTTGCTCGACCTCTATTTATACTTGTAGAAAAATATCAATTGAAGGAGATATCTCTTATTTGAATTAAGGGTACTGATCAAAGACATGATTCGCATTAAATACGTCTTGACTTATCTTCTCAAAGCATTCATTGCGGTGGTTGCACCTCACAGCTTTCTACAGTCTGTCAGGCAACGTGTCGCGTCTGTATTGATTCTGCACCTGTAACTTTGAACTTGTCTCGAACGGCTCTAATTATACTTACTTTGTTCTTCATTCCTCGTATTGCATTTATGCTTCCTCGTATTGCAGAGTGTTGCTTCTGTTTGTTGTATTCGAGATTTGTTGGAGTATGCAGCAAGTCTTGGCTTGTGCTCTGTATCCTCGATCTTCTTGCAGCAACTTCTTTCATACAGTACTGTTGCATTTCATATTTACAATGGTGCTGTAACTTTTACTTGCAGCGTCACTGTAACTACTTCTTGTAGCGTAGTTAGTTTTCTTCTTACAGTTGCATTATAGTAACTTCTTCCTACATCCAGCATCTTCTGCTTGCAGTATTAACTTGTTGTATTATTACAGTTCATACTTATAGTGTCTTTATACTTTCATCTTCTTGATGCAGCATGACTTTGTTGAGATCTCCCATCTTTCAGAACCTATAAATATAGACTCAATCCTAGTCTACATTTTCACTTAAACATTGTGAAAAATGGGGTACTCAAACTTCCTATTACATATATGGTTTGTCTCATCAAAATCTATACACTGATATCCCAACACATTCTATAATCAACAGCACACCATATAAACAATATTGTATCCCAATTTACCGAGCTTATTGATTTCATGAATAAATCTCACCCATTGGTATATTAAAAAAACATATATCGAGTATACGTGCTTGTTATTATATAATGATTAAGAGGATGCACATCCATAATAACAGAGGTCTTGTTCTATTATATAGTCAGTATAAATCGAACAACCTCAATTGGTCCTGCTTAATACACACAAAGTGTACTAGTGTAATTTTATAGTCAAGATAGACTAATACCAAATTACACTACAACCATTCCAATGATTTGTCCAAATTCATCTTGGTTGTAAGCTACTATTTATAATTTATAAGGAACTAATAACATGATCTTCTATATGACACCACACACTATGTTATCTACAATATAAATTATTTGGACAATTACAATAATATATATAATAAATATAAAATGCAAACATTTGATCATAAAAAATTATCGTATCAAAAATAGATGTTCATACAAAAGTTAGGCTTATAGTGTACATCCTAACAGTCTTTTGGTATGCATATAGATAGAGATATAAACTATAATAACATTTTAGTAATTTCACAAATATTCATTTAAAAATTGTGGTGTCCTAAATACTTTTTATATGATGTTAAATTGTTAATAGCTACTCACATAAACAAAACACTAATTCTAGCTTCTTATGTGGTATTATCCAAACACATTTGATATGTGATGTATGATATATTTTTTCTAAAAAAAAATTGATCAATGATTTTTTTATTGTTTTAAAATATATCCCACGACAAACATCATGTTGGATTGCTATGATAATACAGGTCGAACATGCCCAATTAAATTGTTACAAATTCTCCTGTGCACTAGGTTTATGGATTTAAGATCCATACAATCCGGGTCGACCCGACCCAAATCCATGATTTTACCTTTTTTTCAAAAAAAAATTATGTGTTGACCTTTATGTATAAATGTTGTGACCTTTATGTATTGTAATTTAGAAAAAAAAAAAGAATTCAACAAATTTTGTACATAAATACCTTTATATGATATTCATGTGACCCTTATGTATATTAATGTGACCTTTATGTATAAATATTCATACATTTTTATGTATATTAATGTGACATTTATGTATAAATATTCATACCTTTATACAAATGTATGAATATTTATACATAAAGGTCACATTAATATACATAAGGGTAATATGAATATCACATAAAGGTATCTATGTACAAATTTTGCTGAAATTCTTTCTTTTTTTTCAAAGTTATTGTTACTAAAGATCGTAAAATTTGTACATAAAAGTCACCAAATTTATATATAAAGGTTTTGCCCTGAAGCAAAAAAATAAAAAAACACGTGAATCAAGTCGACCTGGATTGCATGTGTACCAGTTGTACAGTAGACACACTCTTAAATTGTAGATTGAAAAATAATAATCTCAAATAGTAAACTATTATTTCTCCCCGTGTCATATCAAAAGTTTGTTTCTAATTTTTTTTCCAAATAATTTAAAATCTATATTTAGACCAAAATATTTTATTAATTTTCTAATTTGTGATTTATTTATTAACGGCTTGTTTCATATTTGAAAATTTTTAAATATAAATTTTACTTTGAACGCATATTTTTTCTTTTTTTTTTTTTAAACTTCAATATTTTAGTTTCCTACTATAATCAAAATAATTAAATATCAATTAAAAAAAGTCAAATATTCCCCAATTGTTTTTTTCTTATTTACAATGTAACATACCCTTTCTTTTAAAGATAATTTTTTGACTAAAGCGCTACTTACATACAAAATTCACTCCTTTAAGAATAATAAAGATATATAAAAACAAGAATAATTATGAAATACATATTTCTAAAATCTATGAAATAAAACACTTTAAATAAAAAATTTCTACAATATTTAAAATTTAGGTTACCAACATCTACCGCTCGTGCACTATGTTTCTAATCTCTTTGTGTTGAAAACATTTTAACATAGAAGAGTGAGTGTTTGAAATACACTCAGTGGAGATCCTTAAGCAACATTAAATAAATTCAAATAAATAAATCATAACAAACATACACATGAGACCATAACAATTTAGCAAAACACTTAATTGCGGTTCTTGGCCACCATAGATACGGTTCTTCACCATCATAGATACATTTCATTATCTCATACACACATTTGGTTTGCCATTGATATATAATACATTTAATCATAACATGCTTCATATTTCCATTGATAAGTCTATAGTAAGATGTTCATAATTTGGTAACAATTTCATCGGTATATAATAAGAATAGTCTCATCTCATATACTCATAAAGATCACGTACTTGAGAGTACAAATTTTTTAAATGCATATAATAAAGGTTACCCTACATTAAAATCCGTATTGAATACCTCAGGATTTTTAAAGACTTTTGAAAATTTGGATTGAATACCCCCAGACTTTGAAAGTTTAAAAAAATCCGGCATACTCCACAACCAATACACCCCCCTTAGTTATAAGTTCATAATTTAAGATCACTAGTAATTAGAATACTAGCTTTAAGAACTTTCTTGATCATATAAGTTCATAATTTAAGATCACTAGTAATTAGAATACGAGCTTTAAGATTTTTCTTGATCATGAGAGATGTTGAACGGCCTTCCGATGATGTTGTAATTTAAAGAATAAAAGAAACGATTTTAAAGTAAATATCTAGTTTAATAGATGAAATTATAATGAAAACATGTTTATTAAAATATTAGAAAACTTAATTAGGCTTTAATTAGATATTGAAAGACTTAAATTTGGTTTAAGAAAATTAATTATAAAATTATTATTTAAGTTAGATTTTGAAGACTTGAAAATAATTCTAGAAAAGTTAATTATAAAGTTTATGACTTAAAATAATTTTGGAGATCTTTAAAATGATATTAGAAAAGCTCGTTATGTAACTTAGGGTTTATGTTAATAGATATTAGGAAATTTAAAAATATTTATAGAAGACTAATTATGAAATTAGAGCTTAATTAGATTAATTATAAAGTTTAATATATAAAATTAAACTTAATTGAATGAAATTAAAAAAATGAAATTGGAAGTTAGTTGGGGGAAATGACTTAATTGCAAAATCTATATAGTTAATTTTGACTTTAAGGGTCAAATTGAAATTATCTTAAATTGACTTTTGACTTTGGGGTTAAATTCAAAATATTTAAAAGTTGGTTATCTTTAATTGTAAAGTCCAAACTATTTTAGGTTGTTTCCATCATTCTATAAAATTCACGGGTTTAAATGAAGTTTCAGGAAGTGTAGGGTTTACAGTCCAATTATTAGAGAAAATAGGTTTTGCTAACAGTCCTTAAACTTGTCAAATTCTCAAATGGACCCCCTTCACTTTATTGCCACTGACCTACCACGGCCGGCGACCACCCGTCACCAACAACACTCTCAATAGCGAACAAACACCCTCACCCTCACCCAACCCCCGTCCCCCATCTCAGCCCCCTTCTCAGTCGCCCATCTCAGTATTCATCCCCGTCGTTTATCTCAAGCCCCGTTCCCAACACCTGTCTCAGCCATGTCACCCATCTCAACCCCCGTCCCCATCAGCCATCCTCCATAGCCGGTGACCTTACATTCATCGGCAACCACCCTCACATCACACAACCAACACACACATCAGCTCCTTCACCCAACACACCAACAAGCTCTCACACCACACACACCATCACCGCCATCAAGCGGCACCCTTGCACGCCCCTCACTGGTCCAACCATCACATAACAACGACAAGAGGGAGAGAAACAGAGGGCGAGAGAGAGAGAGTGCAAATAGAAAAGAGAAGAGACGAAGAAAAACAGACGAAGATGAAAGAGCTCGCGACTTTCGTCACCTTTTATCGACAATTCAACGAAGAAACATTGATTGTAGTCCTAATTTGAGACGATCCCGACTAGAGCTTTGTTTTGCTGTAGGACTTGATCAAAAAATGGAAAGGTCGTGGTGGAGGCCAAGAGTCGGCGGGAGAGGGAGAGAATAAATGAGGGTTTGATTGGTGTAGACTGTAGAGATAGACTAATGGGTGGTTTTTTTCCTCACTTATTCTCTTTTATTGATCCTAAAAAAACCAAATAACAGTTGGGCCTCAACAATAGGTCATTGTCACGGACTTGTTCCCTTAACAATAAACTGTGCGGTCTTTGCCCCTTAACCCGCCCCTTGCGGCTAGAAAAGTCAGCCTAATGTAGAACAATGTTATGAGTGAAGCGTGGGAAATTGACTAAGTAGAAGAGTTTAAGAGAGTATAAGAGGACTTTGGAAGATAGCACTTAAGTAATGTTTGGAAATGCTTTTATTTGCTTGATAATTACAAATGAGGGATCACCCCCTTTATATACTACTCCCCCTCCTTAATGGATGGTGGAGATTGATATAATCCAATGGTTAGGAGAGCTTCTCTAGATCTCTCCAAGAATATTCCTATAAATATGTTTTATGATATTTACCAAGAAAACTTGCTAGAAGCTTCCTACATTCTCTATACATTTTTCAACATTCTAGAACATTCTAGAGTTCTCTAACTACAATTGGGCTTGTTATTGTGCCAAATCAAATGATGGGTTGATTTTTAATCTCTTAGTCCAAATTTGCATGGCCCAACTTTAATTGGTCGTAACATTCTCCCCTGCCTAATTCGGCGATGTCCTCATCGTCTTGTACTCACGTAGCTTATCTTGGAACTACCACAAATCGTTCTCGAGCTCCCATGATGCCTCTGAATAGGGAAGTCCTTTCCATCGAATCAAGTATTGAGTACGAGGTACTACTTCTTTTCGTCAAATTGTTCTCTTCATAAGCACACTATCCATTTTTTTGTCATATGACTTAGTCACCATAGGTGGTGCTCTTTGGGAATGTCCTCGACTTAGGTCTTCCTCATCTCCATGATATAGCTTGAGTATGCTAACATGGAAGACCGAATGAATTCTTAATGAACTAGGTAAGTCAAGACGATAAGAACCTTACCTACCTTAGCAATGACTGGAAACGACCCCTCGAACCGTCGAACCAAGCCATTGTGCATGCCTTGTAATGCCTTGAACTGCTGTGGCAACAACTTCACAAGGACCTGGTCCCCAACGCTGAACTCCAACGGTCGTCTCTTCTCGTCGGCCCACTTCTACATCCGTTTGTGGGCCTTCTCTAAGCATGTTCGGGCTAAGTCATTCTGCTCATCCCACGACTTAGCCATTTTGGTAGCTCCGGGGCTCCTTCCATCCTAAGTCGTCGCTAACATATGTGGCGTCAGCGGTTGTTGTCCCGTTGCTAGCTCAAATGGACTCCGTCCCATGACCTTCTCCATTGCAAGTTGTATGAAAATTATACCACGTCTAGGAGCCTGGCCCAGTCCCACTGGTTGGCATTCACGAAGTGCCTAAGGTAGCACTCCAGCAAGGCGTTCACCCGCTCAGTCTGCCCATCGATTTGGGGGTGAAAGCTTGTGGAGAAGCACAATTCCGACCCAAAGAGTTTGAAAAGCTTCATCCATATGTCCTGTGAAGCGGGGATCTCGATCACTGATAATGCTCAGCGGTAGCCCCCAATACTTCACGACATTCTTGAAAAATGCCCTTGGCGCATCCTCTACCGTGCAGTCGTTTGTGCAGGAAATGAACGTCCCGTACTTTGATAAACAGTCTACCACCACCATAATAGATTTGAATCTCTCAGATTTTGGCAAGGCACAGATGAAGTCCATGGAGACAGACTCCCATGGTCGTTCTGGAATGGATAGTGGCTCGAGTAGCCCCATCGGCTGTTGGTTCTGTACCTTATCTTGTTGGCACACAAGACACGTTTGTACATAGAGCTCTATCTCGTCTTACATCTGAGGCCAAAAGTAGGCCGTCTCGAGCAGGGGTAATGTCCGTCGTTGTCTAGGATGTCCCGCCCACTTAGTATCATGGCATTTCCGGATGAGATCCCATCGCAGTCTGTCATATTTTGAGACGTATAGCCGTTGTCCTTTGGCAAGAGTAGTTCATCCTGTACCCAAACTGCTTGGTCTTGCCATTCTCGGCAAGTTTTTTTAGCTCATTAGCCATTGGGTCATACTCCAGGCCGTCCCGTATGCGTGCTTCAACGTCCTTTTTAGCTAAGAAAATGGCCGCCAACTCATTTTTCCCTTAAAGTGTCAGCTGCAACGTTGACCTTTCCCGACTTGTACTCCAATGTGTAGTCGAACTCGACAAGGAAGTCCTGTCACCGGGCTTGCTTTGGTGATAACTTCTTCTGGGTCTGGAAGTAGCTCGTAGCAACATTATCCGTCTTGATGGTGAATTATGACCCAAGAAGATAGTGTCGCCACACTCTAAGGCAATGGACGATGATCGTCATCTTCTTCTCCTGAACGGTATAACGACGTTCCGTATCATTGAGTTTGTGGCTCTCGAATGCTATTGGATGCTCCTCTTGCATCAACACCCCTCCAATAGCAAAGTCGGAGGCATTTGTATGTAGCTCAAATGTCTTGGTAAAATCGGGCAACGGCAAGACCAGCTTCTGACTCATCGCCGCCTTCAGGTCCTTGAAGGCATGTTGGCATCATTCAGACCAATCTCATGCTCTTCCCTTCTTGAGCAGGTCTGTCAATGGTGCCGCATGGGCTGAATATCCCTGTATGAAACAATAGTAATAGTTAATTAAACCAAGGAAAGAACGTAATTCCATTACCTGGTTGGGGCCTCCTGTTCCACGATGGCTTTTATTTTGGCATATAAAAGCTTCCCATGGCCGATAACGTGACATAGGAAGGACACCTCCTCCTTGGTGAACGAGCATTTCTCCTTCTTGACATAGAGTTGGTTCTCACGTAATACTCGAAAAATGGTGCGTGGTCAGCATGCTCCTCTAATATGTTGCTATAGATGACGATGTCGTCCAAGTAGACCACCACGAACCGATCCAAGAATGGTTCGAAAATCTTGTTCATCAATGTGCAAAAAGTGGCGGGTGTGTTAGTCAAGCCAAACGGCATGACTAACCACTCAAAGGAACCATAGCGAGTGATGCACGTTGTCTTCTGCTCATCACCCCTGGCTATGCGGACTTGGTAGTAGCCCTTTTACAAGTCCACCTTTGTGTATATCTTAGCCGCTCCAAGTCTAACAAATAAGTCAGCAATGAGAGGAATAGGGTAACGGTTCTTGACGGTTACCTTGTTTAGCACCCAATAGTCCACACACATCCCCAAGAAGCCGTCTTGCTTCTTTTGGAACAACACCAACGTGCTAAATGGTACCTTCGAAGATTAGATTTGCCCAGTATCCAACAACTCCATCAATTGCCTTCGAAACTCTTCCAACTCCGGTGGTGCCATTCGGTAAGGTACCATGGCGGGTGGTTTAGCATCGAGCTCCAACTCGATCTTATGATCCACCTCTCGCCTAGGTGGAAGCTCCTTAGGTAACTCAAGCGGCATGATGTCTTTGTTCTCCTCAAGAATGTCTTGAATGATTGGTGGCACATCGTCCCCCTGCGTCGGCCCACCGTCCTCCTTCAGCACAGCCAAGAACGTCGGCTCACCTTTCTCACACCCTTCGTTACTTGTATGGCCGACAGTTGTTTGGCCTCCCACGACCGCCCGTTGGTTGAGTCGGTGGTGGTAATCATACACGGTGTCCATTTCTCCAAAATACAAACGGTGTTAAATGAGGGCATAGGAATAGTGGTTACCTTGTGGAGAAAGTTCATGCCCAACACGACCTTAAAGTAGTCCATCGGTGCCACCGACAAGTCTACTTGGCCGATCCAAGTGCCTAGACGCAATCTCATGCCACGTACCATGTCGTTTAGCCATTGTGTCTTAGCATTAACAGTCTTGAGCCACCCCTGGCCCTTTTCCCATGATAAGCCAATGTGCTTGGCCTCCTCTTTAGTGACAAAGTTGTGGGTGGCATCTGTATCCACCAACGCCTTGGTTAGTCGTCTATTTATGTGCGCCTCGACGTACATCAGCCCCTTGCTAAATGTCGTCGGTATTGGTTTGGCCTTAAGGCCATTGAGGAGTTGGAGCGATCTCATGTTGCCCGTCTCCTCATCGTCAGCATGTTCCATCTCATGTCGTTCAACAAGGGCCGACAAAGAACCAAGTTTGGGACAATTGCTCATAGCGTGTGGCCCCTTACACACACAACAACCAACGTTCGGCACGAATGTCTTCTTCTTCTCTTCATACTCCTTGCGTGCCTAGTTCTTGTCACCTCTCTTGGGTGGTAGCGCCTTGCGGGTGTCCCGATCCTTCACATCCCATCTCTCTTCCCCGTCTTTACCTGAGTTCCACTTTTCCTTCTTCTTATCAGACGTTGAGTGGGGTTGGAACTCGGTAAGGGACTCAGTAGCGGCTATGGCTTCGTCCATCGAATGGATATCACGGCGTTGCAACTCTTGCTTTGCCCATGCCTGGAGACCGTCTATGAAGAAGAACAATAGGTCGTCTTCCGACAAGTTGGGAATTGAAGCATAAGGTTGGTGAACTCCTTGACGTAGTCTCGGATCGTACCCCATTGCTTCAACTCCTGTAATCTCTTCTGTACTTCATAGACGACGTTCTCCGGGTAGAAGTGTCGCTTGAGCTCCTTCTTGAACTCCTCCCAAGTATCAATCCGACACGAGCCCTTCTTGATGTCGGCATGCTTCCGTCGCCACCATAATGTAGCTGTATCTGTGAGGTAAAGTGTAGCGGTCTTTACCTTCGATCTCTTGTCGGTAAGGTTGATCGCCTCAAAGTATTGCTCCATCCTCCATAAGTAATTCTCTATCTCATTGGCATCCCTTACGCCGTTAAACCCCATCGGCTTGGGACAGTCCACCCTTGGACTGCTGGTGGTGATGGTTGCTCCTCCACTAGTGGCAGCCTTCTTGCATAATGCCAAGTCCTCCTTCATTTTGTCGATGCTCGCATGGAGGGCTTAAACGACATCTTTCATCCTCGCCTCTAGTCGGGTAAAATATTCCTCCATCTCCGTGCTAGCGTTGAGGCAAGATTGGGTACTTTTCTTTACCATCTCGAGCTGCTCGAGGACGTGGTTCTCTAATGTCTTGACGCTATGCTCGACCATCTCGATCCGTTCTCTCATCTCGTCAAGAATGTGGTCCGTAGGAGGAGCGTTGCTACTCCTACATTTCTTCTTTCCTTCTCCGATGGTAATGTTTCTCCCACGGTCCTCCGTTATGTGTGAGCCGTCAGTCGCCATCACATACACGTCACAACACAAAGCCCAACCTGGCTCTGATACCATCTATCACGGACTTGTTCCCTTAACAATGAATCGTGCGGCCTTTGGCCCTTAACCCGTCCGTTACGGCTAGCAAAGTCAGCCTAACGTAGAACGATGTTGTGAGTAAAGTGTGGAAAATTGGCTAAGTATGAGAGTTTAAGAGAGCATAAGAGGACTTTGGAAGAGAGCACTTAGGTAATGTTTGGAAATGTTTTTATTTGCTTGATGATTACAAATGAGGGATCACCCCCTTTATATATTCCCCCTTCTTAATGAATGGTGAAGATTGATTTAATCCAATGGTTAGGAGAGCTTCTCTAGATCTCTTCAAGAATATTCCTATGAATATGCTTTATGATATTTACAAAGGAAACTTGCTAGAAACTTCCTACATTCTCTATACATTCTTCAACATTCTAGAACATTTTAGAGTTCTCTAACTACAATTGGACTTGTTATTGGACCAAATCAAATGATGAGTTGATTTTTAATCTCTTAACCCAAATTTGCATGGCCCAACTTTAATTGATCATGACATCATGCTCCAAATGTTATAAGTGTTTTAGTTTTGAATTTTTGTTTTTATATATTCAATGTAAATAACAAATTAAAAATCATAATAATGATAAATTCGATATGTCATACATTAAAAAAAATTATATGAATATATTTTAGTTTTAAATTATGATTTATATAAAGATTTACCATCCTAAAATCCCTTACAAACTTACAAATAAAATAAAAAAACTAACAACAAACAAAATTTGAATGATAAATTCAATACATCATCTACTAAAAATGAACTATATATGAAGACATTATTTAAATTTAAACTTTTAGATTATAAATAAAATTGCAACTGATACTAATATTTTTGTACATTATACATTTATTAAAAATAACTTTAAATACAATTAATTTGTAATTATGAATTTTTATTTAATAAAAAAGAGTAAAAAATCTTACATAACTCTCTTAGAAATTTCATAACTATTGTATTTTTCAATATAAAATTAAATAATGAATAAAAAATTTAAAAGTTATATTAATTAGTACTCAATGGCCAAATCAAATATTAAGTAAGTTTGACCATAATAAATAATTATAATTAGAGTGAGGCTTGTGTGTAATTGTTGTATGGATCTTAGATTCATATAACGCGGGTCAGGTCGGGCCGAATCCGATCCAAATCCGCATATTTCCTTTTTTTTTTGTTTATCTTGACCTTTATATTGTGTTAGTCATACCTTTATATTATGTTAAGCATACATTTATGTAATACTTTCACTTTTTAAAAAAACCTTAATTTTGACGAAAAAACTATAATTCAACACAAAAACCCTAATTTGTACATATATATCTTTATGTAAATATTACGCATACCTTTAATTAATATTAGTCATACTTTTATATAATACATGAAGGTACAACTAACATAATTAAAAGGTATGACTAACATAATATAAAGATATGTTTAACATAACATAAAACCACAAATGTATGCTTAACATAACATAAATGTATGCTTAAGGTTACATAAAGGTATGCTTAATTTAACATAAATGTATGCTTAATATAATATAAAAATCCTAAAGGTATGCTTAACATAACATAAATTATACTTAATGTTGCATAAATGTATACTTAATATAATTTAAAGGCCCTAAAGGTATGACTAACATAACATAAATGTATGTTTAACATAACATAAATGTTTAGCACCTGAAGCGAATTTGGGTGAGTTTGAGCGCACTCGCCCAAGTGCGTGGGGGCGCGTGCACGTGCGTGGAGAGCGCATGAAGTAGTGCGTGGGTCAGGTTGGATCAGGTGTACGGATCCTAGATCCGTACACCAGTTGTATAAAAATTTTGTGTTACAATTAATACACAAAAAAATCAACTTACCAAAAAGAGAAAGAGTAGAGAGGATTTGGACGGAAAAATTATTTTGACCTATATGATATTGTGTTATTATATAATATATATATATATATAGTGTTTGTGTGCATCAAGTGTATGGATCATGATTTATATAACTAAGCATGTGCAGGTTAGGTTGGGTCAGCGGCAGACCCAGTAGGATATAAGGGGGTACAGTTGTACCCCCAATTTGGGAAAAAAATTTGTACTAGTTTTCTAAAAATCCACCCATTTTGATTTAAATACATATTGATATTAAAATTAAATATAATTGATATAAATATTAAGTTTGGCAAAAAAAAGACAAACTCACTATCTGCTACTTTGAGTTTAGAGTTCGGCAAGTTGATTTTAAAAATTGATTTTCTCTTCGTTTGTTACTTTTTTTCCTTTAGTCTTTACATTTTGCCTATGAAAATTTTAGTATTAATGGTTTAGTTATTATTTAGTTCATTTAATATTTGTTGATAAATAAGGAATTGTGTTTTTTGTGTGTAAAATTTGTTGATTTTGTAATAAATTTATTGTGAGTTTTTTTTTTTGAAGTGGTTGTGGGTTTATTGTAATGGATTTGTTATATAATTGAAGTTATTTATTTTTATGTGAATATATTCTTATTATTTACTAATAATTCATTTAGGAAGTGAGGAATTATACTCATAGAAATATATATATATATATCAAGACAACGAGAAAACAATTCAATCTCTAATAAAATATATTTTAAAAGATAAAATTTTAATGAATGTTTTGTTTGTAAAAATAAAAACTCGATTGACCAAACTTTAGTTGAATTGTAACTTTTATTTGATTCTTTTGTAATATGTTACGTATTTGCATATTTTCTTTCTAGTCTTTAAATGTTAAACAATGTTCATATGTGAATTTGTTCCTACTACCTTATGAACATTTGTTTGTACCCTAAATTCTCAAATCCTGAATCCATCACTGAGTCGGGTTCAATCCAAATTTGTGTCCAAGTTATTATTATTATTTTATGTCATAATATTTATGTTGTATGAATATAACCTTTATGCTATACTTGTATATCTTTATGTACATATATCATAACCTTTAAGTGAATAATTTAGACTTTTCAACATAAATATTCATGTACTATAGCTGAAATATTTATGTCATGTTAGTATAACTTTTATGTACATATATCATAACCTTTAAGCAAAATTATTTAGATTTTTTTCAGTACAAGTTACATAATTAAAAGTTATGTAACTTTTATGTTATATAAGTATAACTTTTATGTTATATTAGTATAACTTTTATGTACATTTACCATAACCTTTAAGTAAAATTAATTAGACTTTTTTCAATATAAATAATACAAAAGTTATGTAACCTTTATGTTATAAAATATAATCTTCATGTATAGTAAAACCTCTATAAATTAATATCGTTGGGACCGGAGAATTTTATTAATTTAGAGAGATATTAAATAATCGATAAATTAATATTTTATTAATTTAGAGAGGTTTTAACGTATATACATAACTGACCTTCAATATTCAGAGGTTGTATAATCCATTTACAATGTATATTAGTTATTGATGATAAATAAATTAAAACACAAATTTTAATTACCATTCAAAGAATGTATACTCACATAATTATGTTAATTGGAAGTTTAAATAGTCTCATTCATTATTTTTTTGTCAAAGTAAAAGAATGACTCATGGACTAGGATTTTTTAGTTATTTTTTAATATAATATATATATATCTGGGAATTTTTTAATAATTATTAATTTATAATTTCGTCGGGACCTTAAATATACATTAGGATTTTCAAAAAAAATATTATCTTATTATTTAATTAATTGATGTCCAAATTTGAACTGGTCCCAAGTTGGGACCAGATAAATTATGAGTTTTATCGTGTATTATTTTGTGGAGGTTTTACTGTACATATATCATAACCTTTAAGTAAAATTACTTAGATTTTTTCAGTATAAATAACATAAAAGTTATGTAATATTTATGTTATACAAGTATAACGTTTATTTTATATGAGTACAACCTTTATATATAAATTTCATAATCTTTAAGTGATATGACTTAAACTTTTTTCAGTATACATAATACAAAATGTTATGTGAACAGAATATAAATGTTATGCGAACAGAACTAAAAGATTAGGTTCGTTAAACTAAAATGTTAGACGAAAATAACTAAAATTGCGCATGAAAGCTAGGGTTTGAGCGCAAACCCTAGAATGCATGGGCGCGTGTGGGGGTGCCAACATCTTCCAAATCATATGACGCGGATTGTGTGAATCATGACTCATGCATTTATGCATAAAAATAATTATATATATATATATATATATATATATATATATATATATATAAAGACAGCCCCATCAACTTCTAGGTACACTCTAATTTAAATATTTTTCAATTAAAAAAATTAAAGTATTTAAAAATACCCATTTTACCCTTAAAAAATAAAAATAAATAATTTTTTTTTGAACCCTACCCTATTTTTTGCAACTTCAATTTTTTTTCATCTTTTGATGTTGTTTTTTTAAATTTCTTGAGGAATCAAATGCTAAATTAATGACGAACATCCCACAAATTAATCAGATGTATTAAAATCGAACGAAAAAAAAAAGCAAAAAATGATCTAATTCAACCATCTCCGTTCGGCCTTGGTTACGCAGTAGAATGTTCGGCTACCATGGCCGAACACACTATAACATGTTTGGCCATGATGACTCTCTTACGTGTTTTGTATTTTTTTGTTCGATTTTTATATACTTGACTAATTTGTGGGATGTTCGTCATTAATTCAGCATTCAATTTCTTAAAAATTTAAAAAAAATAACATCAAAATGATGAAAAATGAAATAAAAAGGAGAGAACAGTGAAGTGGCAAAAAAGGAATATAATTAAAAAAAAAGATAAAATTGATATTTATTTAATATTTTAATTATTTAATTAAATTGTATTGGGGTGTGCTTAAATGAGTGCCTTCAGTTCTTCCCTATATAAATGATACATGATAGTGAGAGAAAGAGGAGGGAAAGGTTGTTGACTAGAGAGAGTGACAAGCGACGAAGATATATATATTAGAAAAGGGAAGATAGAGAGACAAATCTGTATTTTACGTATTGTTCCGAGATCAAAGAAACCAACAATGGTGGAAGAAATGGGAAGAAAGCCTCTTGTCTTTGCGTACTATGTATCGGGTCATGGATTTGGCCACGCCACCCGTGTTGTTGAGGTCTTTTTCTTTTTTTTCTTTATTTATCTCTATCATATATAGCCACTTCGATTTATTACAATTTTGATTTAGTTAAATCATACAAATGTACAATTTGTATGAGTGTTTCTCGAATCTTGATTGTCAGTGGAAGCTGTAAGTGTGTTGTCATCACACTGAATTGCCTTTTGTAATGTCAAGTTTCTGGATATGGTTTTCTGTGATTCTTTATTTGAAGTAATTAGTGTTAATCGTGGGAATTGCTCCAATGACGCCTAATCGAGATGGGTCAATGAGTTGTTTCAATTGTTTGAATAGACTCAGGCATTTAGTATGTGCGATCCGGGGCGTAATCCTGGACGGGAAGAATAAAATACAAAGGGTTTTCCTTGGTTAATTTTCAAATTTTCTTAGGATTTTATCTATTCTACACGTTTCGCTAAGATTTGAAAAATTTGAAAAAAAAAGAAATCAATTCATCAACGGAAACGGAAAGAGAGGGATTCGAACCCTCGGTACGAATAACTCGTACAACGGTAGTCTCGATTAAGAAAAGCTCCCCCCAGTGATGCTGTGTGAAAAGATATTCAATTTATTATTTATTATTGGCTTATAGAAGATGACATCAATTATCCTATCATTTCTGAGATTATATTAGCTGTGCAGATGATGCTGAATGTGATGCTTTTCATGAGAGCTAAAGCGGATGTATTAAAATTTCACTGAATGTGATCAAATAACTTATGGCTACTTGTTTATATGACTTGTTCTATACTTTTCATGTAAGATGTTGATGTTGATAAAAGATCTCGTTTCCTTAGTATTTGGTTTAATTTGGAAGATTCAGATGTTGATGCTGATAATTATGTGTCAAGGCCTCTAATCAAACAAGTGATGACATGAAGTTCTAATGATTTAATATCACATGCCTATGTATGTATGACTTGGTTCTAATGAAATCTTAGAACATTGCTTATGTGCAGGTAGTTCGTAACCTTGTCCTTGCTGGACATGAAGTTCATGTGGTTACTGGTGCTCCTGAATACATTTTCACCACTGAAATACAGTCACCTAAACTCTTCATCAGGAAGGTCAGTTAGCAAAACTATTCTAAAGTTTGGTTACATTTAGTTCTCGTTGATTTCACCTTGTTATCCAGTTCTTCATATTTAGTTGTTGCAAACTAAGGGATCTATTATCCTCACATTTCATTTTTGCCACTTTTACTATGTTTGGAGATACATGTTCAATCTTTTGGAGCTGTGCCATAAGATATGTTGTATGTTGAAAACAAGATAAACCTGTTAAGTGGATTTTTTGCTACATATTTACTTGGTAGCTTGACATATTAGTTTTCATAATGGTTTCTCTTTCTCCAATTTTGAAGCTGGAAACTTATGTGGTAAGTGTTTTATGTGTTCACTATATTCATAGCAAGATTATACTGATAAATCTTTACTTTAGTTGTTACGAAAATTGATATCTTAGCTGAGATGTATGTTATTGGATCTTGTTATCTTTTTATGGTAAGATATTGTTGTGGCTGGTTGATATCACTTTTTTACAGTATTAGGCTTGAGCCATTGGATGTAAATCTGATGCAGAATAATTAGGATTTTCTTTTAAAAAACTTCTTCTGCAGGTTCTATTGGATTGCGGAGCTGTTCAAGCAGATGCTTTAACAGTTGACCGTCTTGGATCCTTGGAAAAGGTGTTAGTATTCCAAGAAAATTAATTTAGATGAGCAGGGAGTTGTGTTTACTTCATTTAAATTACTTAATTTTCAAATTTCTCCTCAACTTTTGACCCTCTTTTTTTATATTTAATCCAGTATGTCCAGACAGCTGTAGTGCCACGGGCATCTATTTTGTCGGCTGAGGTTGAATGGCTAAAATCTGTCAAAGCTAATTTAGTGGTACAACTTCCCTAAAAAGTTTTCCTTCTTGTAAGATTAGTTTCTGGAATCACTAAAAGACCTTTTCAAATTCGATCTTCCCTTATTATTATTGTAATGAATGTTAATAGGTATCTGATGTTGTTCCTATCGCATGCCGAGCAGCAGCAGATGCTGGGATACGTGCAGTTTGTGTGACCAACTTCAGGTGATTATGGATACTTGACTCAATTTCTACTTATGTGAAAAATTATATTTACATGTAAAACAAATATGCTTAATTGGTTATCAGAGTACAGAAGGTCATTACATAACCCCAAAAGCTGTAAAGAAGCAATGATAATACAGAAACTAAAAAACAACACACACATTAGGATCCAAAGTGTTCATATATATTTTCCTTATCAGGTCTTTCTTGAATTAGTCAAAAAATCTTAACTGAAAAAAGGACAAAGCACATAAATGATATAAACTTATTTTAATACCCCTTTCAAGTTGGTGCATAGATTTTATTAAGCCCTACTTACCAACCAAGACTTCAAATAAAAATGAAACTAGCTCTTCTGCTGTTGTGTCTTGGAAGTAATGAATGTTGTGCATAACTCACTGCTTTCAAGCTTTTCTTTCATAACATGAATTTACACCTATTTGTTGCTTAGAAATTACGTGGCATGTATTGTTCTCTGTTTTCAAGTTTCTTGTAGATGAAATGACTATCCTCCATTTGTCTAGAACTTGGTCCAATCAATTGAAGATGGATTTTTGTTTGGCGCAAATTTTGTACTAAAATGGTGCAAAGGTTGCACCTTGGACCACTTTGGAGTTGATGGTTAGAGATGCTACTAGGCAATCATGCTGAAATTATTGTTTGGCATGCTTACGTAAATATCTTATAAGGGAATTTCATTACATTCTCTATGTCAAGCTTTTAATTTTTCTAGAGTTATCTTTGCTAAATTTTTGACAAACTCCATTTGCCACTCTAAGAATCAAGCAACCACATCCTGTTTCTTACTTGCTTAAGTTACTGATTTACCTCGTATATATATCACAGCTCTAGTAACATTCTGAAAACAAATTTACATGCTAATGGAGTATGCTTCAATGATTGTCACAGTTACAATTGCAAAGATTATATGCCCAAAATTTGAAGAAAAACAACATAAAAAGAAAGCATTTTAAGAAAGAGTTTCTTATGAACCAAGTTATTTGCATATCTCATTAATATCGATCCTTTTTGTATATTTTAGCTAAAAATAAGATAAAACACACAGAGGTATAAACTTTCTAGCAATATAGTTCATATTTTCTTTTATTATTATATCCTTTTTCCTCATTTTGCTCATGAAATGTTGTTTTACTTATTTCTTTTTATATTATCTAAAGTAAATGGTTGTATGGAAATGTTGTTGTAGGTTTTTGTTTATGCCCCCACATTTACTAAGATTTGTTAAGGAGTCCATGGATATAATGGAACATGGTAGTTAAGATCTAATTGTTAGACATTTGATAATAGCAGTTCCTCCCATTGGTCTTAGATTTACTTTGATATCTACTGGAAACATGAAATTAGACTGTATAGTTCATGGAGTGTTGCGGTATGTTCCTGTGCAAGACAAACACAGAATAAACTAACAGAGTCGTAATGTTGTCTGTTATGTGAACAACACTACGTATAACATGCAGTGGAAAAACAAAAACAATAAGAAGTGTTGCTTGTTCTTCTGTAATAGAAGTTGTGTTGGTGGCAACCAGTTATGCACACAAATCTTGTGCAAGACAGCGTATAGAGAAAGTCAGTGAAGAGGCTAAAATTTTCTTCAGCCATTTGTTTACCATGCCTCCTGTAAGCTTATAAGTTAGAGCATCCATATCCATGACAACTGCTTCTTCATCTATGTCCTCAAGACCAAACACAACGTTTATATCAGCAGACTTAAATGAATAATCCATCTTGAGTATGTATCCAATGAAAATCAAAATGCAGACATTTTTACAAAGACCCTAGATTTTGAGAGATTTTCTTCTTTGAAGAAGCCTCTTGGTTTGTATGTTATTTGATTGCATATACACAGTTTACTGATGTTACGAGTCATGTTGTCACATTCTGCATAACATCTATTTTTTTTTCTGGTTTTAGGACTTTTATACATCATATGCATGTTTTTATTCTGGAAAATGTGTTTTTTTTAGGGATATTTGCTTGGACAATTCAAAAAATCTCTTAATGGCTCATTTGAAATGTGTACTTACGTTTTGATAAAATCATGAAGCACTTGGAGCACGGCGTTCACAACGACGATGCTTTTCAGACAGCGTAGTGATTGTTTTTAATAAGTGTTGTGTGACCTAACACTCAGTACTCGGGGCAGGACACTTGCTATGGCGATGCTACCTTGTCAAAAAGTGTATGGAGATACCACAACCGTAATGAAAAGTTGATCTCACGACTGAGTAACTAGAAGCACGACGCTTGTTACGACGATACTCTCTTTTAAAAAGGTTGGTTGAGATTGACATGTGCTAAATTTTGTTTAAAAGTACACAATATTTGTTTAGCTTGATTCACAGGAATTGTCGTTGCAAATGTTTTCAACATTAGGGAACACATAATTTGGGGTAAATCTTTGTGTGCGATTTTTATGCTTTTTGGTTATTAGGCATCCCTATATTTATGGCATATAATCATCTTTTCGTGGATACAGATTTTATATGGATAAGTTGATTCTATTTTGAATTTTGAATTTAGAGAATTAACAAACATCCTAAAAATAAGGAGGTCACTAAATTCAAAATTCAAAATAGAGTCAATTTATCCATATAAAATCTGTATCCACGAAAAGATGATTATATATAATAAATCTAGGGGATGCCTAGTAACAGAAAACATAAAAATCGCACACAAAGATTTACCCAAATTATGTGCCCATAATGTTGAAAACATTTGCAACGACAATTCCTAATTCAGGCTAAAAAAATATTGTGTACTTTTAAACAAATTTAGCACATGTCAATCTCAACCGACCTTTTGAAAAGAGAGCATCGTTGTAGCGAGCGCCGTGCTTCTAGTTACTCAGTCGCGAAATCAACTTTTCATTACGGTTGTGGTATCTCCATACATTTTTTGACAAGGTAGCATCGTCATAGCGAGTGTCGTGCCCCGAGTACTTGGTGGTTAGGTCACACAACACTTATTAAAACAATCACTACGCTGGCTGAAAAGCATCGTCGCCGCGAATGCCGTGCTTCAAGTATTTCATGATTTTATCAAAACATAGTACACATTTTGAATGAGCCATTAAGAGATTTTTCGAATTGTCCAAGCAAATATCTCTCAGAAGAACACATCTTCCAGATTTGTGTGCATAATCCAAACGATTATAAAGTTAATGGGCATTTTCTACTTATTGTTATATGCATGAATACTTATGCAATAATATTTAGTATGCTTGTTTTTTCTTTTAGTAGAATTTTGTTGTTTCTTTCATGGTTTTGTTTATGTTTATAGTTGGGATTTCATCTATGTTGAATACGTGATGGAGGCTGGACGTCATAGTCACTCTATTATTTGGCAGGTGAAATTATGGTTATTTATTGAACTTCCATGATCGTTGTTGTTGTTGTAACAAAACAATCCTACAATCTTCCTAGTCATATTTCATATTATGTCACTTGAAGTTTGAGTAGGCATCATTCTTGTTTTGCCCCACTCTATCTGATGTTAGTTGTTTCAAAGTTGTTATTTGTTCACATGCATCAACTCTTGTTGGATTGTATCTCCTCTGCCACATCTTGCTTCCTTTCATCTTCCATAATTTATTTTACCTAAGGACATCTCTGTAACAATATGAAGTTTCTTTGTCCTAATTAGGCATCTCCATTTACTCATACAACATTGAACATATGATGGTGGCATTGGGCAAAACTTTTCCATTTATCGATAAGAAATTTTAATGGGAAGGTGCATGCATCATGTGCTGTATGAGAATTAGAAGAGCATAAACAAAATGAAAGCCCATGTTGAGCAGAAATTCTTTCAAGATCATCCCTCCTCAGTCATTGCTCTTCGCTCTTCAACTGCAGCCCCTTGTTGAATCAATATATAGAGAACATTACCAGTGAATCAAGAGCAAAAGGAAAATGTTATCTCTTCTCGATCATAATTATACTATATTCTACTTCTCATTAAGCATTAATGGTTAGAATACTCAGTATATTAATTTTACTAGTATATAGAAAAGGATTAACGTGATAATTATTGAGAATGTGGATTGCTACATCATATTATACGATTCATGTAGATTTTATTTGGCTTCAATGTCAATTGTCAGAAATTGTATTGTTTGTTCAGTAACGAGTATCATGCTCAAGTCTTAATACTGGTCCATGAAGAATTTGTATCGTCATTTTAGATAATTAAATTGCTGTCAATCACTTTCGTAAATTGGAAACTGAGTGCATATGTTAATCACTTTCAGTTTGTTAATTAGCCATACTCTATGATGTACATTTTCCTTAATTCTTTTTCATGGTTTGTCATTCCTCTCCTTATAATAACTTGAAAATCCTTTTTTTCTTTTTTTCTTTTTTGTAATGAGATTTTTTGCAGATAGCTGAAGATTATTCTCATTGTGACTTTGTTCTTCGGCTCCCAGGATACTGCCCAAGTATGGTAGTCCATCTTGTATTGGTTGTGCTTTTGTGTTCTCTTTCTTTCATTTCCTGTCATTCCAAAATATGTTTCTTTCTTGGTTGATACATTTATCGTGTTTGTTCCTGTCTCTATTTGCATGAATGTCCTTTTGGGTGTATGGTAACTCATATATAGATGCAGTAATATAGTTTTAAACACAAATCCCTTGCTGTGATGGACGGTATGGTGCTTAACACCAACCCCTTGCTGTAAATAGTGCTTAACTCTGATCCCCGCCACCTTTTATTGTAATCTGATATGAAGTTGTCTGCAAAACAAAAAATCTGCTGAATCACAGAAGAAATGGAAGCTTTTGTCTCAGTCATTTGTATACTGGTGAAAGTCCTAATCATATATTAATCCAATTCCAAAATTTGAAGATATCATCACTAGTCAAAGTCAAATATGATTAATGAAAAAAGCCAGCATAACAAAAAGGTGCTCTAAGATGAAGGAAAGAGAAAACCGATAGGTGAACTCTTTTCTTTCTTTTAGATTTTGTAGCTAATTTGTGAGGGACCAGTTCTCTAGTGCAGTAAATCAGTGGACATTTAAAGTATCAGACCAGAACCATGCGTTTTGAGGAAAGTATGAATCAACTATCTACTCTTACATTATTCTAGTGCTACAAAATTAGAACTTTCACCTATATCTTTTAGGTCCATCCACATTAGCTGGCTAGCATCTTATATGATTTTCTCCTCCATGGCCAAAGTTGACAGGGTGGAGATGATGGCGTCGGTCCACCGGATTTTCCTTCCATTTCTTTTGCCGTAATTCGCCAAGTCGATGGCCTAAGTACTTGAACGACTGTATTCTCTGTTTTCATTTACTTTCCTATTCTCTTTCACCAAGTTTCTATGGCATGGCTATGCATTTCTGTGCATAAAGTTTCAGGAATATTTATGATCCAAGATAAGCTGGTAATTTGATGCTTCGACTCAACATGTGTTATTTCTACGGATGTGTTTCTTTAGTGCATTTATGCATAAGTTGATATAAATATGCAACTTAATATTTTAGTGGAAGTCTTATGCAAATAATTTCATGCATACGTAAACTCTACAGTGCCCGCTTTCACGATGCTGTTGATGCACCTCTTGTCGTACGGAGATTACGGAAGTCCAGGACAGAGGTTCTGTCATGCTACCAGAGGTGTCCTTCTAGTTTTGAGTTGCCTTTGTGAATGACTTTCTAAAATATCTTTGCCTTTTGATCAGGTAGAAAGGAGCTCGGAATTGGGGAAGACAAGAAAGTTCTGATCTATAATTTTGGCGGCCTGGTAGAGTTCATATTGTCTGTGACCATATGTTTAATAAGAATATTTTATATTTCTGTTGTCAATATTTTGCAACGTCTTATTGCATTTACTATGTTCTTAGAAGTTCCAAGTAGTTTTGTTTTTCATTTAAGGAAGCAAATATATAAAGTAATTCTGTGCTTCAATTCTCGTACTCTTAGTTTCTCCAGATAAGATATAATTGCCAGACCATGCTGTGATGGTTTGTAATCTGTATCTTACAGTACTTAGACAAGTACTAACTATATCAGTATGCATTATTCACAGCCAGCTGGGTGGATGCTACAGACACAGTACCTACCTGATGGATGGATATGCTTGGTTTGTATTTTGGCAGTACTATTTTTGCTTCTTGACATGTTGCTTCTTGTTTCATGGGAGATTTTTCTGGTATGTATATCATCACTTGATATAGGTATGTGGAGCTTCAGAAGGGCAACAACTTCCAGAAAATTTTATGAAGCTTCCAAAAGATGTTTACACACCTGATGTAATTGCAGCTTCAGACTGCATGCTTGGTAACTTAAACGCAAGTTCTTGATGTATTTTTTGTATGTTTTCAATGCATAACTTAATCATTTACTAATATATCCCATTTTTACATTGAAATGACTCTTCCATTCTGTCAGGTAAAATTGGCTATGGTACAGTGAGCGAAGCTTTGGCATACAAGGTGCCCTTTAATCTTTGTACGAAGAGATTATTTTAATGAAGAGCCATTTGTAAGGAATATGCTGGAGGTATAATTTGTTTCCCAGCCTCTTTATTATATTCTCTTGCTCTGTGAAAGCGGAAACTACAATCCTTTAAGCTCTTGTCAACTTATGGATTGTATATACAGTACTTTCAATGTGGTTGTTGAGATAATAAGGAGAGATTTGCTTAATGGGCGTTGGGCTCCTTATATTGAACGTGCAATTACCCCTAAACCCTTGTTATGAGGCAGGCACTAATGGTGGTGAGGTAACTTCTCTCTTGCCATCGATCCTAGCAATACCTCTATTCTTATTCTCTCTCTATCCATGCACACCATCACTGGCAGACATGAGCAGATTATTTGTGTTATATGGTCTTAGAACAAATTTTTTAGGTTCGGTTTTTGCTGCTGGAAAGCAGATGATCGTCCCTATTTGATTGTTTAGATCCCAGTTATGAGTTTTCATCTACAGCTCCAGAATTTGCACCTATACCTTAGCAAAACTCTTTTAATGAGTATACTTCTAGTGCCTCACAAATCTTTTTACTCTTAACACTTCAGTTTCTATTCACTTGTTCAACATCCCTATTTTATTTACTTTATTTTTTATATTAAGTTATTTCATTTGAACTTTTCCCTGTGACTTTTAGAGTGTGTTTTAGGTAGTTTATATTTTTTATTTTGATGCTGAGCTTTATACATGAGTAAGTTCATGATGCCTATACAAAATGATCATCTGTAACTTTATTTGAAATATTTTATCACAATAATGTTATATTCTTTGGCGTGTTTGTATTTTAGAACTCTCAGGTTTGTGTAGCTTCAACTAACATGTTCAGTGTCCTAATGAATTGAAAGGTGGTTGCTCATATACTTCAGGACACAGCTTCAGGGAAAAATCCTATTTCATCTAAGGTAGACTACATTTGAGACCCTTTATAATCATTCTTTCCTCTTTTCATATGCATCTCTGATTGCTTGTAGCTTTTGCATTATATATAATCTTCAGTATATTTGGAAATGGTATTCTAGAGCTATAATATAATTGAAATTTGATGCAAGAAATACACTAGACAGATTAGTACCCAAAGATATGAAGTTGCTAGGAACTAGAAGGAAAGCATTATGAAAATAATGTTTTCTGGTAGTCTCTTGGAGTTATGATTTGTGAAGAAACAATGTTATGATGCTCTATAATGTGGATTTACTAGTTCTCCTGGTACAAATTTCTATGCTTTTTCAGTATATCTTTCTCACTTCTTTAGGCTTCTTTTCGGATGTAGCCTAGTGGATCAAGAAGGCTGCAGGATGCCATTGTCCTTGGGTATCAACTTCAGAGAGTATCTGGGAAAGATATAGATGTTCCTGAGTGGTATGCACTTGCACAAACTGCACTTAACTCCCGCACACCATTGCCGGATGAGATTATGCAGAGTACTAACATTAAAGAGTAATCTTTTGTCTTTGCATCTATATTTTTACCAGATGTACTTTTTTTTTCTCAATCATTGATTGCCTGACAGTATTATGACGTCCTTTTTCTATTATTCTAAATGTGAAGGACTGGAGATTTCGAAATTTTGCATGGAGATCATCATGGTCTTTCAGATACAATAGGTTTCTTACGGAGCTTGGCAGAAATACATGCCTTAAGAAGCACTGATAATAGTAGCAAGCATCACTCACGAGAAAATCTTGCTGCGTTTGCCATGTTTAACTGGGAGGTATTTTTGGTGCAATTCTGGCTGTTTAAATGCATATATTCTGGAACTGGAAGAATTCTGTTTTTTGTGATGTATTTTTTTAGACATGACAAGTCTGTGTTTACATTTTTTCTAAGATCAAAAGATGAATTATTTTACATCTTAAGTAATGGAATGCCTAATCACCGTATCCTCCGGAGGGGGGGGGGGGTGTGGTTCCACCATCTCTGTATTTTCAGCTATAATATTTTGATTAAGTTGCTAATGAATGACTCTTCCTCCTTCAAGCTGGTCAATGGATATATCTTCATTCCCAGCTTGGAGAAATTTGTTTCAAGCACTATATGCCCTAAACCTTTGGTGAGCAGATCTGCAAGTTGACAAAGAGTAGACACATAACTACTACATATCAATTCCCTCACTATGTTCTCCTTTATAAAACGTTTGTTTATACTGGTATAGGAAGGGAAGATGAAAAAATCCCTATGTTGCTCCCTTGTTATTAAAATTTTTGGTATCTAATGGAGAATGTCATTCTTTTTATTAAATAGGGACTCAACAGAAAGGAAAAGTGAAAGAAAAGTATTGGTTTTATCAAGGAACTAAGATTTAATTTTCAACACTAAATGTCCCATGGGGAGTAAGCAATTAACCTGCAGGAGATATTATGACCTAGTATGATTAGCCATTTAATGCCTGAAAAAGTATACATCTCATGTTTAACATCAAAAAGATGATTAATAAAAGAATTTGATTTTAACTATGTGACTGAATTGAACTTGGTTATGCACTAATGTGTTTTGTTACATTCATTCATATATCATTTCCAAGAATGATTTTTTTCTTATGGATGTACATTTTCTCGATTACTAGATGACAAAGTTGTTGCAAGCTCACTTTAATTGATTTCAAAAGTCGCAACATGAGAAGCTTTCATTGATCTAGAATATTGTTTGATTTTATCCATCTCTACCAGGAAGTGATACTAAAATAAGTATCTATTTATCCCCACTCTAGTCTTTCTTTTTGCATAGGTTATGTCTAATTGTTTGTCCTTGACATTTCTTGTAAGTGGCATACTGCATTTTTCACAATTTCATGTTTCTGTTCCTTATCTGGTGTTGCAGGAAGAAATTATCGTAGCTAGAGCTCCGGGGAGGTTAGATGTGATGGGAGGAATTGCAGATTATTCTGGAAGCTTAGTCCTGCAGGTGCTTTTGTTTTGCATGTTATGATCCTTTGATCCAGATAATCAGTCATTCTTTATCCCCAAACTGACTTGCTCGTTGGTAATTTGCAAATATATTTGTGATTTTTTCTGGCAGATGCCTATAAGAGAGGCTTGCCATGTTTGCCATTCAGAAGAGTCATCCAGACAAACACAGGTTGTGGAAACATGCTCAGGGCCAGACAACATAATAAAGGACAAACCTTGAACCCAGTACTCCAAATTGTATGTAGCCATGAACTTTTTCAAGTGATAAACCATCTTAAATAACTAAAACTTTTCAATCTTGATAACATAAACATGTATCATCTTGTGCTTTTATAGCTACTGTTTAATGTATAAAGTGAAGTATAAAACATGAAATTTGTTGGATGCAGGTATCATTTGGATCAGAACTAAGTAACAGAGCACCTACATTCGACATGGACTTGTCTGAATTTTGTGGAAGACGGACGCCCTATCTCATATGAGAAAGCACGACAGTATTTTTATAAGGACCCATCACAGAAGTAATCTTCTTTGCTTTGCTTAAGGTTACTTTTGACTTTTATGTTATTTTGTTGTATAAAATTTAGTTTGTCATTTTATTGTGGTTCCTTCCTAGGTGGGCTGCATATATTGCTGGGTACGATTCTGGTATTGATGACTGAATTGGGTGTTCAATTTGTGGACAGTATTAGTATACTGGTAAGGTATTCTCCATTTGATGCTCCATAGATCTTAATTTGTGGCTTTTGATGAACTACTGTCATAGTCAATTAATCCTTTCAATTTGCTAATCATGTAGATAAATTATGATTTACAAATAGAGAAAAAAATTAAGATCTGTTGTCATAATAGCATAAATGCTTCTTAGTACAATCATCTCTTTCTTACATCTCAACATCACAATATTACTTTCTGTATAGAAAAGCAAATGAGCTTTTTGAGGTACTGCGTCATGTCTAATCATATATCTTGATTTCCGTGGTGAACTTATACTTTGATTACAAAGAAAATTTATGAAAATCAATTGATAAATGTCTCTGTCCATCAATAAAAACCACATTATGACTAATATGATTCTAAATTTACAATAGAATTTCATTACTTATACTATTATTGTACTTTTGAAATTTTGTATCCCACTACCTATATACTGTATTCAATTGTTTAAATAATTAAAATATTTTAGAGTATCTTAAAATATTTGTAAATGCATAACTAACATTAAGTATTTAACTATTAGTTTTTACCAGTAAATATTATCAAGTGATCCGTGTATGGCACACATATTCAAAAATATAATGACATACAAAGAACATAAAAATTACTCTATGTTTTATTTCATTTTCATATTACGTATGGTACTCTTCTTTATTAATAATAAGAATACTTATTACTTAATTATATAATTACACCATTAAAAGAATCCGTTTATGATATTGATTAATTTGTTTTTATGTTACTATTTTCAAGAGAAACTGGAATAAACTCAAATCTTAGATCGTGATATGTGCTTTTCCTTTTACTTCAAATCACTATGGTTGGACAATGGGAATCAATTTATTGAAATAATTTCTTAAAAGATTCTTTCAATATATTGATTCCCATTGTCCAAAGATAGTGATTTGAAGTAAAAGGAAAAGCACATTTCATCCACAATAAAGTGAAAAGTTATATCCATGCAAATGTTCTTGCTTATATATTGTCTGGGGTGACTACTTCTAACTGAAAGTGATATCTTAGTTTGGTAAGAATGCTTCTGAGGGAATAATTTACCAGCAACAGTGATAGTGTAAAGAGCAGGGAAATAGAATTAAAACTAAGATAATCGGTTTAATGATTAAAAAAAAAAAAAGGTGCCCAGGCTGAATACAAAATATTTCTGCCTGT
Organism: Scutellaria barbata; assembly: GCA_028654395.1. Classification (NCBI taxonomy): domain Eukaryota; kingdom Viridiplantae; phylum Streptophyta; class Magnoliopsida; order Lamiales; family Lamiaceae; genus Scutellaria; species Scutellaria barbata. Next base: position 10,013,693 of record CM053644.1, read on the forward strand.
CCTTCCTATCCTGTAGTGTTTGGGTGACTTCATTACCATATAGTTGGAATCATAAAATAGTTCACGTAATATATGTGGTAGCATAAGGAGTTAGACTTGATGATGGATTATAAAATTGGTAATTTGAGAATCACTGATCATCACAGGCTGGGGTTCTAATTGAGCATAACAAATCAATCTCATTGAATGGTTCAAATAGACCACTGTCTTATAGGAAACAAACTTTTAGTTGTGTCAATTGGTTGCATTATGCTGGAGGTGATTAGAATGTAGCTACTTTTGCTTTATTTCCTGCTCTTTAAAGCTTGACCTCATAACATATAGTTTTAAATTTGAAGTATCAATAATGTTGAATATACATGATACTACAGGTAATTTCTGGTGTCCCAGAGGGCAAAGGTGTATCATCTTCCGCTGCCATAGAAGTTGCAACAATGTCTGCGGTGGCTGCTTCTCATGGTACAATTGTGTGCTATTTCATTAGATACTAGTGAACACAAAAATACATTATATTAGTCATAATCAATATGAACCACGTAGTTTCTAGCCCTGAACTATATCAAGGTTTTGCTCATGTTTCTAGAGTTGCAATGATGGTGATTTTCAAGAGCAATTGACCTTTTCATGTCAAAGTGGATGGCTTTAACACAAACATTATTCTCACTTAACACGATAGATTGAAGAGTTCCTATTATTTACACAATTCAGAAGAAATCCTACTCTTAAACAATTGACTTAGATCGATAGGACCTATCATCACCAAGACATATCTGCAGTCCTTGAGGATTACTCTTTAAACCCTTTCTGTCAGATCAATGAACTTTCTGTTTGATTGGCTTTCTTCAATTTTTGCAGGATTAGATATTGCACCAAGAGATCTTGCTTTGCTTTGCCAAAAGGCTAGCTACTTTACTTGTTGTGTCCTTTGTTTCCTTTACCTACACATGTTTCCCTTTTAACATCAATTAAAGCTCACATGTAATAGGTTGAGAATTACGTTGTTGGTGCTCCTTGCGGAGTGATGGATCAGATGGCTTCTGCATGTGGTGAAGCAAATAAACTTTTAGCCATGCTGTGTCAGGTGAAAATCATGTAAACCATATCTAACATAAAATGTAGAATTTAGCATAAGACTGAAAACATTATTTCCTTGTCCCAAATAGCCTGCTGAAGTATTAGATCATGTGGAAATACCTCCTCATATACGATTTTGGGGAATCGACTCGGGGATACGCCACAGGTATAAGTTCTGTGTATATACTTTTATTGATCATTTATTTCTAGTTTATAATTCAGAATACTGCTTTCGTCAAGTACTTATTGTTCCAAGAGTTATCATCCCAGTGTCAAATTTTGTCAGAAATTTTATATTCTTAGTATGCATTATCTTGTTAGAATGAGAATCTTGTAACAAGTTACAGATTAATGTTGAAAGTATTATATTATTGGTACCAACAGTTCCATATAAACAGTATGAGTGTCAATAATATTCAGAATGCATAACATTGATTTGACATCATACAGATTATATGTAGTGAAGTGAAGCCAAAGGTCACCTTTCAATTTCTTACACTTCTCTAAGAATTTTTATGCACACAAAATTTATGAGTAACAGTTTTCTTTTTACTAGTGCTACACCAATATTTTAAAGTATTATCTTTAATTTCTCATTGTGTTCGTGCTCCCTAAATTCTATGCTATATTTTTGGGTCATGATTTGTCATGAGGAAAAAGTAAAGAAAACTAGTGTCTTCTAATAAAATGGTTAAACTTTTAGTTTGAAATTACAGTGTCTTAGTCCTAGAAAAACACAAAAGATTGCTTAGATAGGGTCTAATCAGCAGTCTCAGAAAGAAAGCAACATTTCAAGCAATGAAAATCAAAATGATCACAACATTAGAAAAAGAATATCAGTACAAAAGTTATTTTATTGATATTTGCACTGGTATTTTCATGACTTCACTATAATCCAATAAAAATAAGAAGCCCGGTAAAGCTTTTAGATCATTTATCTAATGATAAATGTTACACTATCATGAAATCAACAGTATGAGTGTCATTCCAAAGAGTGGCTAGCTGATAATAATGGAGTGACATATGCATCTTGGTTGAGAGGCTTTTCCAAGTATTACACCCTCTGTTTAAAGTTGCTTCTCATACAGACATGTTAAACCACAATGTCTTTAACAGTTCCTTATTACAATGCATTGCCTACCTAGGCCTTATTTATTTATTAACTTAAAAGGAGAAGAAGTGTACTTAAATGGAATATTATCGCTCTATCTTTTACTTCATTCCCTCACATACCATAGTATGTTGCAGTGTGGGTGGATCAGATTACGGATCTGTAAGAATCGGCACCTTTATGGGTAGAAAGATGATTAAATTCATGGCGACTGAGAAGTTGCAGTCATCTGTATCAACTTGCAACTCAGAGAAAGTTGAAGGTGTGAAAAATGATGAAACCGATGAAAATGGCATGGATTTACTTGAAGCAGAGGCTGCATTGAATTACCTATGCAACATACCCCCGCACCGGTTATAATTACCTGTTTTTATTTTTATTTTTTATGCTAATAAGATGTTTTTCTTCTGGAACTGTCAATGTGGAGGCCTTTATTAAACTTTTAAGATATGTTCTTCTGAAAATATTGATATGGAGGCATTTATATCATTTCAGCTATGAGGAATCTTATGTACATAGGCTTCCAGAGTTTGTACATGGAAATGAATTCATCCAGATTTATGACCATCATGATGATTCAATAACAATGGTTGATAAAAGGTTGAGCTATGCAGTAAGAGCACCCACAAAGCATCCAGTCTATGAACATTTTCGAGTCAAGGTCAGAAAGTTATGCAGAATTCAGTATCAGCACTTTACACTTGAATTTCTTTCGTCTGAGATAGTATCATCTTGCAGTCATAGATGTGGCGCTTCGCAATTGAGTGCACTTGTATATTTAAATTACTGTGATATGCTTAAGTTGGTTCTGATTCTAACATAATGTGATATAATTTTATAATTGCTATGTAGGCCTTCAAAGCATTACTATCTGCTGCTCCTTCAGATGATCAACTTTGTGCCCTTGGAGAACTCATGTATCAGGTAACTAACCATCTTCCATCTGTATTAGAATCGCGCACTTCTTTCTTACTAACTCTCATAATATCTTAGTGTCACTACAGCCTTACAGTGATTGTGGACTTGGGTCCGATGGGACGGATAAGTTGGTACAACTGGTGCAAGAAATGCAGCATAGCAAATCATCCAAGTCCTCTAATGGTGGACTCTATTTGGGGCAAAGATTACGGGTGGAGGTTCTGGTGGAACAGTTTGTGTCGTGGGGAAAAACCTTCCAAGATGCGACGAACAAATCAAAAAGGTAACTTGCAAGTTTTGCTTAGGTCTTGAATACATACTCGTTTATTGGATGGTGATTTGGTGGTGCAGATTCAGCACAAGTACAAAGCAATGACTGGCTTCTTTGCCCTATGTTTTTGAGGGCTCCTCACCTGGTGCTGCAAATTTCGGCTATCTCAAAATACGCCTAAACAATAACAATCGAAATATGTGATTCAAACCATCTACAGACCTCATATGCTTATCAACACTATTCAAACCATTTGCATGCCATTATCAATATATTGTCAATTCTAATTTATATAATTACTCATCTTTTATTTAAATTTAAATGATTATTCTTATGTGTAAAATATATTTTACAATATAAATTATTGATTATTTCTAGGGATATATATATGTATGTATGTATGTATGTTTTATGATTCTGATGTGATTATATAATTATTTTTATATTTTCTTCTTGTGTTTATTGGACATGTGCTTTATTGGCTTTAATTATTTTTCAGTAATTTTGTGCTCTGAATTTAATTCATAGGGTTTACACTATTGTAAATTAATTTTAGATCACAAATTGAGTTTATTAATTATGGGCTATATAAATTTGTAAGGTGTTAGAATATCTTACATGTTTCGATTTAGACTATATAATATACGTGTTAAAATAGTATAATTCATAATAAATTTGATCCAATTTATATTTTTAGTGGACATTTTACTATATCATACTGCATGTATTAGTAGCACTTTTTTTTTTTTTCCTGTAATATGTTATGTTTTCTTAAATTAAAAGACAACTCGATAAACCTTAGAGAGTAGTAGTAAAATGTATTAATTTCTTGTAGGGTAATATGTTGAAATAAGGAACTCCATATCAAATGTTCTGTATAAAGTACTGTGTTTTAATTTGTAAATTATGAGATTATTTTGATTTAAGTTAATTTTTGTTATATACTGTTATAATATGTTTTAATATAGACCTCCGTTCGTTTCCAAATCTTTAAACCAATACGAAATAATTGTAACTGTTCATTAAATCATCACAATAGCAATATGTTTGAATAAAAATTACAAAATTTGAATAAATTTCACTGCCAATAACAATACCCGATTATCGATTTTAATCTACTTATTTAATTTGTACTTATTTTAACAATATATATATTTATATATATATTATAGTAATTCTACTACATTTTAAATTTATTATTTGTTAAACTCTGTCGGCAAATCAGATGGGTCAACATACTAGTTTGTAATTATAATATGATGACTAATAATTAGAAGCTATGTGGGCTTCATTGTCTGTCATGTCGGGCATAAAACATAAATAAAGTATTTTCTGGCACACAACTTATAGGAATCCCACTATAAAATAAAATTGATATCCATCTTTTTAATATGGTGTTATTGTCATCAAATTCGAAAAGAATGGCCAGTGATTAGACATCTATTTCAATCTCATTTGATTAGGATAAATTCTAAGCTTTATTGTGGAATTTTGATTTAGCCAAAGCACTACAATTTGTCATCACTTACGATAAGCTTGTTTTAATTGATTCCCTTAAAAAATTTCTATCGTTAAATCAATAAAAAAGAACATAAAATTAAGAAATTTATTCTCGTATATAAACTATTTTTTATTCTTTTATATACTCATTGATGATTATTGATTATTATTAAATTCGAATGATATGACCTCATAAAACGATTTCACAACTGTAACAATGATTCCATATTTTCTTTAGTGATATTCAAATGGCTGCCATCTGTACGTGGATGCACATGCACCATGTATATTTTTTTGGTCCATCATTGCTCATTCTATTAAAATGAACTGAAGCATGATTAACTAATTTAATTAATCAAATATAAAATTGGATATTGTAAGTCAAAAAAATAGATATTTTTTTCTTGCTACTTTTATATTAATTTAGAAAAATAACAATCAACATAAGTTTACAACATCTAATAACGATGTCCCTTATTTTCACATGAATTTATTAATATATTTTTATGTTTGACGTACAAATTATTAGGGAAATCAAATAACTTTATAAATATATATTTAACTCATTTTCTTTATATTGTTATATGATATTCAATTAGTTACACTGAATTTTAATACTTAATAGTACATATATATAAAAAGTTGTTACAATTTTAAGATTTCATCAAAAGAAGTTTATAATTAATAGTAGAGTAAAATATTTACAACGACTAATTTTGCAAACACATTTATTTTTGTAACTAGCATAACATGTGTAAATTCACATTTATATCTACCTTATCCATTTATCTATAAAGTCGATTCTTTTTCTTTTTTTTTTACTTTCTAAAAGATTTTTTTTGTTGTCAAACAATTTCATTTGTAATGATTGCTCATGTTATGGAGAACAAGATTTGCAAGAAGAAAATTTGAAGAAAAACTTATATTGGAATGCTTGATTTTTTTAGAAGAAACGACTACTTAATTATTAATGAAATCTGATTTATTAATTTAGTTCATGTTTTATGATTTAAATTAAATAATCTTATGCAATACATTTATTTTTATAATTAACTTTTAAGTTGATAAAAGTTAGGAACTCCATATTCATATAACATGACAAATTTACTATATTCCATCATACTATCAAAATATTTTTAGGGCAATAATATGGGTGCATTATCAAAGACAGGTCATGTCATATCATGTGCTTCTGTTCCTTTTATTTGTATTTTCAAGGTAGGTGGTGTTCTTTACAATTATAATAGATTTTCTTACATTATAATAGATTTTCTTTTTCCTCATAGTCCTAGACAACAACAAGAAATAAGTTTTATAATATATATATATATATATATATATATATATATATTCAATTTTTAAAAGCAATACACAACATATTCGGTATAGAGATTATATATTTTTCAAAAAAAAAAGTGCATTTTATTATATCCAATGTAGTGTAATGTGGTATGTAGCACACTTAATTTGAAATGCAAGATCAAAGCATAGAGAACTGCATAAAAACGTCAAAAGTGATCTAAAATTTGTTTTTAGAAGCTATATCTTAATTAACTTTGATTTACATTGTCAATGTCACCCTCAACTTTAAAAGTCATATTTGGTTTGGGAGGAATGGGTTTGGTTTGAAAACCCCATCTTATCCAAATCCATGTTTGATTGTCAATTTTAAGATACATGTTTAGATTTGACCCGTTTTTAGAAATAAGTTTAGGTATAACTTATTGAGTTCTGTTAAAAGGGTAGTGTTTTTATGTATCAAGTTTATGAGTTATGATCTATACAATTGGACGTACGAGTCGGGTTGAAGCCAGTTCAGCCCAAATCCACGCTCAGGTTTTTTTTTAAATATATGTCATAACATTTATGTTGTAATAATATAACCTTAATGTTGTAATAGTATAACATTTATGTACACATTTCATAACTTTTTCAGTGAATAACTTATACTTTTTTCACTATAAAAATTCATGTAAGATAGCCGAAATTTTTATATTGTAATAATATAACCTTTATGTTGTAATAGTTATATACAAATTTCATAACATTTTCAGTGAATATCTTATACTTTTTTCACTATAAAATTTCATATAGTATAACTGAAACCTTTATGTTATAATTTAACATTTATGTACAAATATCATAACATTTATGTACTTAAAGAATAATATAAGGTTATATTAATACAATATAAAAGTATACTATTATAATATAAAAGTATATTATTATAGTATAAAAGTTATGTTGTTACAACATAAAAGTTTTGAAAGATATTATAAATTTATCATGCATTGCAAAAGCTTATGTACATATAACTAAAATGTTATGCGGATAAAACTAAAATGTTAAGTTCGTTAAATTAAAAGGTTTTTTTTATTTTTAACAAATAATCACTTACTGATTTGATCATCTTTAATCCTGGAAACATGTCACAAAAGAAGGTGTCTTAACCAACTTTGTTAGCAGGTTGCCACTTCACTGAGGAGTCCTCAGCATAGGCAATACATTGATAATAAATCTACAAATTACTCAACATATAGAAAAAGCTTCCTATCAAGCTTTTTTTTTTTTTTTGGTTCATAAGTTAAAGCTCCAAAGAGAACAAATCTAAGCAAAAGGATTTGCCCTTAAATCTTATCATGAAAGGTCACTGCCAAATCATGTGCATCGTCTAATAGTTTCCACACATCGAGTTGACCAGCCATGTTATTGCATTCCCTCATTATCCCATCCATGTTGTTATAGTTCTCTATGATCAACTTCCTCTTTTACAGCACATAAGCGACAATCGCGTAGAACAGTAGATCATCCGTTGGTGGGGCCCTCAGCCTTTTTCTTCACCACGCATACTTCACAATCCCTACTCGGATCGCTGCTTGGTCAGACCACATTACCTCCCAGAGGCAAAAGGTTTGCTTTAAAAGGTTATGCCAATATAACTACACAAGTAGGGTTTGGGCGTGTGTGGGCGCATGAGACGCACGTGGAAAGCGTGAAATATACTCTCGAATCAGATAAATCCAATTGTACGGATTTAGGATTTGTACACCTATTATATAGAAATAATTGTGATATTAAATAGATCGTGCATCAACATATGGATAGTTATTTATCAAAACTCATATTCAACAATACATTATATTTCTAGTACATTTTGCCTTACCTACATGTTATCTTATATTAAAAATAATCATAACATATCATGTGTATGAGTTTATCAAATAATATCATTAATTGACACGATGTTAAGTGTTATGAAATATGAGATGTAACATCAAATATATTACATGATCTAGTTTGATTTTCATAATGTGTATAAGTACTAATTATAGAGTAGGTCA